>CAJNOQ010004207.1:0-18078 GCA_905250885.1 Didymodactylos carnosus | reverse complement strand
CATTTTGCTTTTGCTTGGTACACCTGCTATTGGAAACTCTGGTTGTAATGTCTTCCTAGCTAGAGATATTGAGTGCATCCGTCCCAAACAGCACGTGGTCAACAACATATGACACCTTTTAAGCCTTTTCTGAAAATTTCCTTGAGTCAGCATGAGATTTGATCGAGATATAAGGATTTTAATTTTTGCTAGTAACAGGCGAAAAACCGGTTTTTCACAACAATGCCTTTGGCGAAGTTATATTCATTTCTACACAAAAACAAATGTTGCCACTATGCTCAGCGTAGTCGATTACCTATAATCCATGGCATTTTGAGATTCCCAGAGATGTCTACTCGGAAATAGACACGTGCTCGAGGAAAGCGAGCCCTGCTCGAACGACGATGGCCAGAGAGCCGGGGGTTGCATAATTTTGTGAAGTAACGTCCGGACTAGCTACGCATACAAAAAAGTTACTAACATTGTATGTTAGTTTTCTGAGAACGGAGCTGGTTTTCCAAAGATCTCTTAGAAAACCGATTTGAGAAATGTTTTGAAAACTCGATTCCGCTTATGAAAAGATGTCTTTAAGTGTCTTCTTTCTAATGCTGAAAACCGCATGTCTTTAGCTGTCTCCTGGGAAAAGTTATTCAAAAAGTGGCTGACTGTCTTGTATTTTGGAATGCATAGTAGTTGTTCATTTGCTTGTGAACATGTCGTTGTTATATTAGATAAATTAGTATCATTATTCGTTACTTTATTGAAATTTTCTCAATAATTCAGTGACATACTCAATATTGTATTTAATTCCTGGTGGGACAACATATTCATTTGGATAAAACAGGCACGTCTCTTGAAATCAACTAAATCTTCACAATCAAAATCGTAAATTTCATCTGTGGTAATCATACTGAAAATTTTTGCGAATGTTGTTGCACAGATCAGAATACAAATCAATAAAGTGTTATTTAAGTTTAAACTGAAAAAACATGAATAAGAACGAGCTCTTTTTTCAGGAAAAGCAACAGATTTTGCATTCTGTGTGCATGAACACAAACTACTTTCTCTGCGTGTTGTCTTACTAATTCATTAGTGTTCTACTCAGACATAGAGGTATGTAAAAAAAAGAAATTCTCCACTAAATTTTACTATATGACTGAAATATAAAATATGGAATATTATTCTAGAAAAACAAAAAGTTCTTCAGTAAAATAATTACACAATAATAAAAATATAAATCGTTGAGTATGGGTCAAACCAAAAATCTTTTTAAATATATCTAATGGAAGGAGTTGAATACATATTACTAAGTTCAAGAATATAAGAGAATAATAAAATCACTGTCTGAATTTTCTCATTGTCTATTTTTCGATCTTTTTGATGATGGCTTCATTTGCTGCACCAGATGTTATTATTATTGGCTTATGAATTCGCTTCAAACTTGCACGGATATTTTTACAAATAATTATAACGACAAAGGTTGACTATTGCTATGTTGAGTTTGTGAATTATCAACGTCTTCAACAACTGCTGTAATATTGCTTTGATCATGATCTATTGTTTGTTCATTTGTTGCTAGTTATTGATTAGCATTTTATTTTTGTTTGATCATTGAATAATTTGTCTGTTTGACATGTGGGTAGAAAGATGAAATTTGAAATGTTTTTGTTTTTGGTTGAAATGGTAATTTCATTTCGATACCACAGCTGCATTTCAAATGGATATTTGATTCTTTGATAAATAGTGTATAATCATTACTTTCATGTAATAAAATATCTTGCACCTATGATTTGCACCACTTTTCAATAAATTCGTTAATTGATTGCTTACAATCATTTATACTTGGAAGTGCTTGTGAGGGTGCAGATGGAGAACTATCGATAAGAAACTAGAATAAGAACGAGAACGAACTATCGATCGATAAGAATGCTAATGAAGATGTAGCAGAAGAATTAGCAGTCAATGGTTATGATGGAGATGCTAGATTTATATTTGCTTTTGATTTATCATTATCTGTTTCTCATTTTGATTTTTTGTGTTGTTGTTCAATTTTTTTCAAATATTCTTATCTTTTGCTCTTAATGCCACAAGAAAACCTTCAGCATCTACTACCATACCCGGTTTCACCATATATGTATTATCTTTCAATTTAAAACATACACGAATTTGTATATCATCCAAAGCTTCACATTCAACTTTTAACACGTCTAAACCATTGAATTAATGTCCTTGTATTTTTGATAACTCGTATTTTATTCAATTCCATTTCGTCTGTACCTAGATATTGTTCAACAAATTCATAAGATGTATCATTTGCATAGAATAACACTTCATCTGGTGATGAATGAATATTTATAGTTGTCGTAGTAGCTGCGACTGTTGTTGTTGTTGTTGTCGCCATGAGATAATTTACAATTGATTGATGTGGAGATGTTCATGTATTGAAAGAAAGTTATTATCGAATGAAGTAAGTTAAAACGTACTCTTCTTTCGAATTTATTTTCTCTGCCCGGAAAAAACCGTCATTCTTATTCGAACAGAAAAGACAAACACGTATTTGTTATGAATAGTAAGAAATTTGGCTTTCATTCTTATTTTCTGATACAAACACACTCAGCAAAACAAATTTAAATGTTCTCTAGTCCAATCCCTATGCAGACAATCAGTGGGCTATTAGAAATTTTTGTGCGTCGTTTAGCATTGCAGAGCTCCTTACAGCATCTCCCAGCATTGGAAAGCTCCGCGTTGAATCGGAGAGTATTGGAAAGCTCTGTATAGTATCACAAAGCATCGCACACTCCGGAAAGGTCCCGGAGCTGCCTTTTCCTCCTTGCATAAGAGTATCTGATTGTCTTGTTCTCTGCTGTATGTACCATACATAGAAATATTCAAATATTACTATTCAATATAAGGAGTATCTGATTGTCTACTTCTCTACTGTAAGAGAAAGACATAACATACATAGAAAATATTCAAGTATTACTTTTGAATATATAGGAGTGATTGTCTACTTCTCTGCTGTAGGAGAAAGACATAACTTATATAGAAAATATTCAAATATGCTTATTCATTATACTGGAGTATCTGATTGTCTACATCTCTGCTGTAGGGCAAAGACATATCATACATAGAAAATATTCAACTATTACTATTCATTATATAGGAGTATCTGATTGTCTACATCTCTGCAGTATGAGAAAGATATATCACAGAAAGATCATAAGAAATACATTACTATTACTATACATGGATAATTTTCAAATATGACTATTCAAAATATCGGATTTTTTGATTTTCTCCCGTCTGGTCGATGGAAAAGGCAAACTATGCAAAGGAAATACTCATTTCGGACTATCCCACGTCTAGAATTACCTGATTGTCTGCTTCGCCGTTTTGTAAGAAAGGCATAACACACATATATAATACTCAAATGCCACTATTCAGCATATAAGAGTATCTTATTTTTTGATTTTCTGGCCATGGATGAGATACAACGTCCAAAGAGAATACTCAGATAAGACTATTCCACGCTTAAGATTACTTGATTGTCTGCTTCACTGCTTTATAATAGAAACATCATACATAAAAAGTGTTCAGATATGACTGCAACAATGACATAGCATACATAGAGAATATTCAATTGTAAGTATTTAGCATATTGGAAGTGTAGCAAATTGATTTATGTGATTATCTGGTTCTCTGATCGTTTGCTAAAATAGACGCCCACGTATGCAGATGTGGAGAACATATCAGAGAATCAGATTATCTGAATGGATGTGTAAAATTTTAAGACATCTGGAAATGTGTGTACGGGAGCGGTTTTGTTGGTAGTGAGAGTGAACTCTAAAAATCTACATGGAAAAGTAACTGCTCTAAATACATGTGGGTATACGATAGATAACCAGAGAATCAGTTATCAGTGAATCAGATAATCACAAATTGAATATGGTACATATTGACATTTGTTATGACCTCCTTCCTCACTAAATACAGATTTATACTACAAAACTAAGAGTTCATAGAAACAGATGGATGTAGGCTAGATACCACTATTAGGGACTATTCTTCTACACAGTGCCTATTTTGAGCTAAGGCAGGCGAACATGAGACTTTTTGGACAAATTCACTTTTTACACAACAACAACAACAAAAATATGACGAATATCATTAAGACTCACGCTGCCTAAGACGATGGAAAGAAAGAACAAAAATAAAAAAGAGAGAAGAGAATAATACATCTATTATTCTTACTATTGATTATCTACATTTATTATTTTCTTCAAGTAGTGGTACCCTATAGGAAAAAAAGTAAACGCGTGTTCGTAAAGATATCATTGAGAAATTTTTTTGTCTAAAGATTGACATCATTCTGTGTGAAAGAAAGAAGAATAGTATAATTAATATCCGAGTTATCTATCCAAAAATAAGCATTATTGAAACAAAACCATAAGTAAATATTAACAATTCATGTAACAGTTTAAACGAAATCAACATTATGATGACGTTCTATAGCTGAAGTAACTTACATACTTTTGTCAATACCATATGCTTAAATAAAATATAAGAGATTGTAGAAGACAATGACGCACATTATTGTAGTGACAACTTATGCCATTTTATTAATTGGACATTTATTAATTGGACATTTCTTTATTCGGCTTTCAGCTGAAACCAACATACCTGTTGGTAAGATGTTTTATTGAGGTTTACATTAAATCGTAGCAGTATGATAATACCACGATTTTTGAGCTTCTGAAGTTGAATTAAACTAGTTGTTGAGATCTACTTTTAGGTTGGTTTGTTGATTATTCAACAGCAAATGATACCAGTAATACATTTTCGGAGTCAATATCTGCTTCTCTTAATACAATTAATAACAGTTACAAATGGACCAAGGATTATAGAATACAAAGTGTATTCGAAAACGTCAGCGTATGTCAAGTATTTCTTTTTATATTCAAAAAAAAACCCTTTACCTATCAGAAATTGTGTAAATAATATGTCAATTCAGTTATATGTTCGATTTTCTTTTCTTTTCTCGTCATTGAACATCATCGGTATATCTATGAGCTTTTTAGGATTCCAATATCTATACTGGATTTCATCGAAGTATGTAGAGTTATTTTAATTATAATTAGTTTGCTACATGAATATTACTTTTAGTTTGCTCTCGTTTGGAGAACGGTGCAATTGGTTTAATATCAAGTTTAGATAATCCTAAAACACGTCTACTCGAATCATTTATGAATCGTTTACGAGTACCAATGATTTCGTTAGATTATTTCGATTATAATAAACAATTTGATGCCGTTAAGAATTTTCATTTTTCAATGAAAATTGATCTCTTACAAGCTCTCACAGCATTTATTAAACATTACAAAGTTAATAAATTATATTATGTTGTCGAAGGAGAGGAAGGTGAAATTAATATTCCGATTAGAGTATATCTTCAAACATAACACGATATATTCTTGTGATGTTCTAGCATTCGGACGTTTTCAAACAATGATGGCTGCTCAAGCGCGTGAAAAAAGTTATGATATTCTCGATATTCAAGTACGACGTTTAAATGATGTTACAAATCAAAATCATACAAGAAATCTTTTACAAAGTGTTGAAATTAAAGATCGAGGAACAAAAGAAGAACGCTATATTGTCCTAGATTTAAATTCACTTGAGAGTTATATCAATTTACTTATTCAAGTAAAGTTTTTATATTTTCTTGTTGAATATTCATTATTGTTTGGTTTTTCGTTTAAAAGATTCGACATTATGGAATGACAACACCGCATTACCATTACATTATAATGAGTCTCGTATGTGAAAAAGAATTTATTTAATTTTTGTAAGTTATTCATGTTTTGCATTTAGGAAGCGGATAGAATTGATATGCGATTTTTTCGATACGGTGGAGTGAATGTGACATATTTTCTACCGAGATCCATCCAACCTGTGACATTATTGAAAAGCTCAATAGTCGATAATTCGACAGATCGTTTATCGTTACCATCTGTGAGTGTCGTTGTATGCATCAGATCTAAAATTTCATATGTATTATTGATTTAGTTCGAGAAAAAAGCATTAGCCGATAGTGTTCAATTGTTCATGAGAGCTCTGACGTTACTCAATGAGAAAGGTGCTAACATATCGTTAGATAACAACTCAGATTATCTTAAAATTCGATGCCGATCCGCACACAAAGCGGTTGAAAAACATAGAATGGGAGAATTACTCTTCGACATTATGAAATCTGTTGGTACCACTGTAATATTTCTGGAAATTAAATGATAATAATGTTTGTGTATCTTAGACTACATTCGACGGATTTTCTGGACATATTGAGTTTAATGCATATGGTGAGCGAATTAATTATATGTTGGATGTACATCAAATAACAATGAATAAATTACCGAGAAATGTAAGATACTATTTTTATCAATATAAACGTTGTTATCATTGAATATTGTTTAGATACTGTACTGTATAATATTTTCTGACTGTACTTTAGGTGGGAAACTTTACTAACGATTTATTTGTGATGGATGATACTGAAGTATTTCAAGGTAGACAAACACATGATTTTGATAAGGGACGAGAGAGGATCATAACAACAATTTTGGTATGTGTACTAATTTTAGAATAAGACTTGTAATAATGCACAATTTTGTTAAGGATGAGCCATTCATAATGATAAATACAACAGCTGCTGGTAATCTGAATTCATCAACAGCTGCTGGACAATTTCTACCATTTGATCATTTATACGGTTATTGTGTCGATTTGGCTCGTATGTGATAAAATAAAGAGAGGAAACCAGGATAGTTCGATGATATGCTCTGTTTTAGGTTTGATATGTGAAAAAAAGTTAGAAATTCGTTGTAAATTTCGTATTGTCAAAGATGGTCTATTTGGAAACAAACCGACAGATGGTCTATGGAACGGAATGATTGCAGAACTCGTTCGTCATGTAAGCAAGAATTGATTTCTATTTATTCCGCGAATACGATGAGTTTGCTTTAGGAAGCTGATCTCGCCATAGCTCCGTTAACTATCACTAGTCAACGGGAGAGTGTTGTTGATTTTTCAAAACCGTTTATGAATTTGGGAATCAGTATTTTGATTAAAAGACCAGAAAAAGATAAACCAGGTAAAGTTAGCTCTAATCTTTACGTACTTCTTTCGTTCATGCTCATGTAAAATTTGCTTTTTCAAAGGTGTGTTTTCATTTATGGCACCATTATCAAACGGAATTTGGATGTGTGTGACATTCGCTTACATTGGTGTAAGTGTTATTCTGTTTCTCGTTAGTCGATTTTCGCCGTACGAATGGAACATTGAAGATGATACGACTGAATCAGCAACACCACAATTATCAAACAAGTTTTCCATATTAAATACATTATTTTTTGCATTAGCAGCATTCATGCAGCAAGGAGTCGATTTCATACCAAGGTGGATAATATTTAATAGCGAGTTGTTCTTTCACTGTACATAGCATGTTTTCAGATCAATATCAGGCAGATTAGTGGCCAGTGTATGGTGGTATTTTTCAATGATCTTAGTTTCATCGTATACAGCTAACTTAGGTATTATGAGATCTATCAGTGGCGATTTGAGAGCAAGTTTTTCAGACTTCTATCTCGTTTAGCTGCATTTCTTACCGTCGAACGAATGGTTACACCTATTGAAAGCGTGGAAGATCTAGCACGACAAACGGATATCAAGTATGGAGTGGTGCGAGGTAAAGCTGACGAATACCGATTAACGATTTTTCTTCAAAAGTATACCGACTACTTTTTTTTAAGGAGGTTCAACGCAAACATTCTTTGAGGTTAGTATCACACTGTGAAAAAACAAATGCGCCTCGGGCGATGAATCGGATCCTTAAAATAGCCCACGATAGGGCACTTCTCTCGATGGGACACCTTTTTGTGCTTGAAAGTGCCAGGAAGAGGGTACTCAAAGTGCTCCGTTCATCGTCCATCAAAGTGCCTTTATTAGCTGGTGGGACACTTGTTTTTTGAGAATGCATAATACCGCATTAGCTATTGAATAACCATGTTATACTTCGTCTATTAGAAATCAGATGTGAAAATATTTCAACGAATGTACACGTTTATGCAACAAGGTGACGATGTGATGGTGAATAGTAATAATGAAGGAATAAACAAAGTTCGGTAATAATTGACAAAAGTTAAATTAGCGTTGATCTAAGCGATAGTTAAACGATATTTTTCTAGGAAATCAAGAGGAAAATATGCGTTTTTACTCGAAGTAAGTGTTTCAATACACGTTTGTAATCTTATTTTATTGTAATCATTTTCTCTTTAATTAGTCGATTAAGAATGAGTATACGAATGAACGTCATCCGTGTGATACAATGAAAATTGGCAGTAATCTAGATTCAAAAGGTTATGGTATCGCAACACCAGTTGGATCAGAACTTCGGTATACCGTACAACAAGCAATGTGTTGTTCTATGCATCGGTTAGTTTTGATTTTTAGTGAAGCAATCAATATAGCCGTATTAGAAATGAGTGAAGATGGAACATTAAATACATTGAAAAAACAATGGTGGTATGACAGGTACGGTAGCTCATTAGATTATAATTGATATTCAATGAATATTCTACTCTTTTTAGATCCGAATGTGGAAGTGGAACAACGAAAGTAATCTCTTTTTATGATCAATAAAGATATAACATTATTTTTGCAATTATTTATAGGAAGCAAAACAAAGCAATGCATTGAATCTTGTTAATGTTGCTGGTATATTTTACATTCTCATTGGTGGTTTAGCATTGGCTATAATCATAGCTGTTTTGGAATTTTTTGTCAAAGCTAATGTTGAAGCTAAACAAACTAAAGTATGTTTTTAACTATTACTTTGCGATAATAGATAATTATCTATCTCTTTGTTTAGAGTGATTTTCGTGACGTTATGAGAAGAAATATGCGTTTGAGGTATGAAACAGAATTTGTGTAATGCATGACAATTTATATTAATATAATATGGTTTTTGCTTGTATTTGTACAGTATAACAGGTATGGATTTAGAAGAACGAGCAACTGATCAACAAAATTGTTATATTTATAAATTTCCAGCACAAGATAATTATCAGGTCTGAAAAACATACAAAATTAAAATATTAAAATATTTTAATAGATTTTATATTTTTAGAGTTATGATGCTCTATTTGACGAATACGATAATCTTGGTAATCATGTTAATGGTAATCATAGTCAAGTTTAACAAATAAATTAAAATTTGTTATTGACTAATGTTAACGAATTAACTTCATTCATATCACAGAACTGTTGTTAGTAGTCTACTATTTTATCTACTTTTTTAAACACTTTTGTTTTTTAAATCTAAAATAAATATGTTTTTGTGGTATAAAATAGCAAATGTTCAACTCAACACTTTACCCATTATTTATTTGGATTGATGTGGACTATTTTAAAATGCACGCGTGTTCATTAGACTGCTAATAAAACTTCCGAACGAGAAATATTTGTTACTGTAAAAAGTTTATTGTTAAGTTATTTAAAGTATGACATGTATTCCTAGAATTCACTAAACTTATCGAAGCTTTTCTTGTCAAAAGATATTTAACCAGAAAGTATAATTTATTTAATTTAGTAGTTACTCCGAAACAGGTTCCCATGTACTCTTGCGTGAACGTTGAAATCATTTCCGAAACGTTCGAGTAAAATACGTAAACGGTGAAAAAATAACTTTTTGTTGTTCGGATGATGGTGTTGGAGGAGGCTGTAGCTATCGATGCTAGTATGGAAAATTTCTTCGTGAATTACATACTTCATTTCTTAGTTTTAAATACTATTCAATACAGTCATTTAGATTACATAATTTTAACTCATTTCTTGTCCCTC
The DNA here is from genome assembly GCA_905250885.1 of Didymodactylos carnosus. Taxonomy (NCBI): domain Eukaryota; kingdom Metazoa; phylum Rotifera; class Eurotatoria; order Philodinida; family Philodinidae; genus Didymodactylos; species Didymodactylos carnosus. The sequence continues at coordinate 8,205 of CAJNOQ010004207.1, read as the reverse complement.
CCTCCGTCAAAATTCAAACAATTTTGATTGCCCATAAGAGAAAAACATATAAGAAGAACAGATAATACAAATTTGATAATTAAGGCAATAAAAAAATCAACAGGTGTTTACACAATCATCTAAACAACTTCTCACTTTCACATTGTTTCCGCAGCTGCTGTAAATAAAACGGAGACAAACAATGCTATTACAGACTCTGTAGAAATCTCTCATATATCACATTAAACAACGGTAAATAGTCGGATCACTTTTCTAACATACATAACATCGAGGATGAAAACTGTAATAACAGTCAGATTATGTGTTTTTTTATCATGAACGATGTTTTCATTTTGCATGTTCGTTTACGTTCTTTTATTCCTGTTACTTTTTCACACAACAAAAACAACAGCAGCATTAAGAAAGAGGAAAAACGAATATATGTGATACTTTACGCTCACTGTATAAAACAACAATAAAACAAAAACAAAACTGTGATCATTGAATTTTAAATTATTTTTGTTTTCTTCCTTTCACCTGTTTATTCTTCATCGCCTGTAATTGTTTTCAAGAATGCTGTTTTTCGCTGTTGTACACGGTTTTGTCGAGATGAACGAGCCAATTTCACTTTGTTCCAACTAGAAAAATAAAGGACAAATTACAGTTTAATTGAATAATTCAAAGGAAACAAAAAGTATACCGTTTTGGTTTGACTCCAGTCTTTTCTTTCTTTTGTAGTGGTGACGGATCGGCACGAATAGCTGCATGAGCTGCTTTATACAAGGCTTCAAACTAAAAAACACTCTCAAACATATAACAATATATTTATTGAGTAGACGAAAGGGAGAAAGAGAGAGAATATCACGCCTACATTATCTGGTGAAATTCCATTTTTGATAAATCGACTAAATTGCTTTTGATATAGTTCGGAATTGTCGTCTTTCAATGAATTCATATAATCAGCAACGTGTAAACCAAATATGTGACGACGATGAACATCAGGTTTAAATTCAGATGATGCACGATTATAGCCGGGAAATCGACGTTCACTAAAACCGCAATAGGAAAGAGTTGTCATTAATAACAGAGTTTATTAAACATTTGGGCATCAGAATAATTTGTGATTTCTCTACATCAACTGCATTCAGTAGAGGTGACAGATGTTTTCCTCATATGCACAAAAAATTAAATAAAAATAAAATCAATAGCGACTTACGGGCAGTAAAGAGAAATCTACTTTACTACTAACAGAGCATCTGCCGAGTGCCTTAAAAATTATCGATTAGCAAAAGAGTATCTCTTTTGGTAGAGAAAATGAAAAGTGGGGAGACAAAGGATCTAAGATCGTTCATGAGGGACTATGGCTCAGTTCAGTGAAGGAACTATGGCTCGGATTTTGTAAAACTTGTCATTGTGTGTGCATCAGAAATATGATGCTACATATCGTATTCAGAAGAGATGACAGAAAAATTAATATTTCATCATATGCACATCACTACGAAGAACAACTGAAAAGAATTAATATCTAATAGAAAATATTGCAAAAAGAAATCTTAAATAGTTGAGACTTGCGTGCAATTATGGAGCCAACGAGACTTGGATACAGACTAGGACCGATTTTTACGGTTTCGAATCCATCGGGATCAGGTACAGCTCCGGTTAGTGATACTAACGCAGAGCTCTAGTAAAAATCAACAGAAAATCAGTTCTTCTAAACTGATGGGATAATACCCATGGTTATATAAATGATTGTCCTATTGTCAGTAAATGTGCAAGATCAGAAAGGGGCGAAAGTTCAATAAGATGAAACTCATCATAATGAATAAGATGAACTTTAAACTCATCATCTTTTGCACAATTAATTACATGGAAGAACTCTTATTGTTGAACAGCGGGCGTTATCGTTAAAAGAGAAAAAAAAGTGTCATTGCACAGTGATATGGAATATATCCGTTTGCTGCGACATCAGTCGAGGGAAAATTTTGAATTCGAAGAAATTTTTTAGGAAAAACTTCAAAAAATAGCATTTTTAGTGAAATTAGCCGTAGGAAATATTCTGACACTAGAAAATCTTTAGAAATTTTTCCGTCGTAAGAAGTTTTTATTCTTCCGAATAGATTCTGCACCTCTGGCCATGCAGCACAAAGTTTTCTAACAAATGGGATAATAATAATGTAAATGTGTCTGATACTAACCTCGTCATTCTTCACAAGAAGATCAATATAATTCTTCGCTTGTTCTAGTACAATATTAGAAAGAAAACAAACGTTTTCGCATCGCATCAAATCTTTTTAGTCAAAAAAAAAATTCCTCCAACTTTTTTCTTTCATCAAGATCCTTATACACAAAACGCGAGCGATTATTTTTCACCCCAACAGCGTGTATTTCCTTCAAAGATGTGCAAGATCAGAAAGGGGCGAAAGTTCAATAAGATGAAACTCTTCATAATGAATAAGTTGAACTTTAAACTCATCATTTTTTGCACATCATTTATCAAGAAGAGGACTGAGACAGTAAGAACTGTAATTGTACCTGTGTGGAATATCGAGACCACCATCGACAGCTCCTTTCAATGCTCCAAATATTTTTGCTCCCGTACTTGTTCGTGCTAGACCAACATCCAAATAACATCGAAATGGTCTTTGTTTTCCTTCAACTGCTTCATTTTCGAATTTAGCTCCGGTCACATCCTTTGTTCCCAAATAAATACTATCTAGTTTATGTTTTTGTAATATACGTCGTGCTAATAATAAACCCGTACAGTAAGCAGCTGCATAATTCGTTAAACCCAATTTAACACCAAAACGAGGTAATTCATGAGCATAGGCTGTTGAAACAACATGATCACCTTCAATACGAGCATATGCAACCTAAAACAAAAATTAACCCCGGATTCAAAGACGAGTAGATAATAGTGAAAAAAAAACGGAGTCAAAATAAAATATGCATCAGAATAGATCATTCTACACTTTATTCAGAAGAGATGACAGAAATATTGATAATTCATCATTTGCATACACTTGAATTGGAATCGATAAGAGAAGAGCATCAAAACGCAACACTCTTGCGCCTTCCATCAACATTTTTTAAGCATAACAGTAACTAACCAGTACGATTAAAAGTTAAAATAATCATGTACTATGTTTAAAATCTTCATGTTTCCGTGATAGCTTTTTATATGTTTTCTCAATAAAATAAATGAACTAAAACAATACGTACTTGACATATAATGTCTTTATTTGTAAAACGAACAATCAAACGGTATTTTGGTGTATTATATTTATTTCTATCTTGATGAATAAGAGCTTTACGAGCTTTGAAATCGGTTTTGCCCTCTAAATAAATAGTAAACAATAAAATAACAAAGAATGCCATATAATATAGAGAAAAACAAACTTCTTACGTCGACGTCGTTTTGATTTAACTTGAAATCGTTTGAAATATTGTTTATTTTTAACAACTTTAACGAACGCCTAAAAACATATACAATCAGTAATAGTAAAAAGTAGAAGAAAGGATCATTGCGTTGACCTTTGTGGATCTCTCGCTATTTTGAAAATAAATAAAAAATAATTCATTGAGAAAGTCGGACAGAATCCATTTAGCTGATGCTCTTCCTTCTAGGAAACGTGAGTGGAGAATCACATGTTACAAGAGTATGGTAAGGCGTGTTCCGCTGTTTGGCAACTGACGATATTAAAACGAAGAAACGTGCTTCTTCTACAACCCACAACTACTGTAACTTAGCATTATGTTTATACAGTTTAAATCTCTTCACTTTTCTCTACATCAATGACGACAGAATGATGAATGTAAAATTTCAAGAAACATCCAAAAGTCAGGAAAACCGATTGCAAACGAGAATGATATGCAAACAACATCAGAAATGAGCATACTCACCATATTTTAATGGTAACAAGACGTCAGCTTTAAGACTAAAATTTTCTGCAAAAGAACCAGAGTGCAAACATGTCTCTTCCTTCAGTCGTGAAGCCTCCCCTGTCCAAATGTTTACCCAATCAAAGCTGGAATAGAGTAAAGTCAACTTTTCTTCTTACTAAAGAAGAGCCGAATAGTGCTCGACAATATAGAGAAAACTATATGTACTGATACATTATCAGACTATCGTTGAGCGGAAAATATCAAATTTTAAAACAATAATGCATTTTTCCCAATTTTTCGTAATTTTCTCACATTAATGAGAACTAACGCAAATTTCTATAGGCTTAAAAAACATCCAATAGAATTAGATAGACTTAAACAAGCCAGCTGATGCGCTTTCACACGTGCATTGTTTCGGTGGTGACTATTTTTACTGACCGACTGACTTAACTGCCCAAATTTCATCGGTCTATCCCATGGCTACATCAATCAAATTTGGTCAGTAAAAATGGTCACCACCATTGTTTCCGTTTAGCGCCAATGGGAGCGCTATCAACGTCATTTCGCATTTCTCCTGACTCTCTGAAGCTACTATTTGGCGCTAAAAGAAAGATTTCTTTGTACAACAAGAAGTTGATAACTTTCAAATATATGGTTGGTTCATCTTTGTTTCCAATAAAAAACTGATGGCTCATTTCTCACTGATCCCGATTAGTTTACATGTTAATTTTATTATTATGTTCGGTAAAAGTAGGCGTATCAGACAATTTTGCGGCCAAGTGTTCAGAATTTGGAAGCCCCCTCGAATCGAATGTTTTAGGTAGCGTTGTGTACTTTTTGTGATTAACAGCGAAAAACGGAAAGATTGCAATTATATCCTTGTGTTTTATCGAATATTTTTTGCGACATTGTTTATTGGTCAAACTTTAAATTATATACAGTTTTGCATAAGCAAGTTTAGCCACAGAACACATCGAGTGTTGGCTTGTTGAATATCTATAGACTTTTGACACTGAATCCTGCTACTATCGCAATGGACATTTCATCTTTCGTTCAACAGCATCCGCTGAAGGAAGTGAGTTTAAGATCCAATGGGATAATATTTAAACACTGTAACACTCGTCATTGTCTTAGTCGCATATTGAAACTATGCTCATCTGCGGTCGTTCGTCTTTTTTATATTTTAAAGCAAATGGATTTTTCTCTAGAACTCTGAACGATATTTGTTTTGATAACAACAACTAAAAAATGATGTCGAATAATAGCATGTAATGACTTAACTTTTTAATTCCCAAAGAAATGGATAATAACAAAGTTCCAGACAAAAGTGAAACAAACTCAAGTCAACAGTCGCAAAATCCTGCATTAAGTGCACTCGTAAGTTTAAGTAGTCAAAGTATGTGGAAAAAATTATCTTCACTGTTACGTTCTTCTTTGAGTATAATCTGTGTATAAGATCGATTTACTTTCATTTCATTTAGGAATATTTGCATATAACCACTGAAAGTATATGGCCAGCAGTAGAGCGTAAGGATTGTGATCTTTTACAATTGATATTTAAATAAAAATTATGTAACTTTTTCTTTTTAAGAAATCTCAACTGGTATTTTGTTACCTCCAGATCCAAATACATTTCGTCCATTGGTTCTCCCTCAAGTAGTACTTACTGATAATAATGAATCATCAAGTGATCAGTTGCATAATTCTGAAAGTAATGCTGCCAAATCTGCAACAATCATTGATTTTTCTCTAACAAATGCAAATCCAATATTACCAGTAATATCGAATCCAGAACCATTATCGTCATCAACGACAACGCTCGAGCAAAATGGACAATTTTTAACTGATTTTAGTTTTAATGTTAATACAACAATTGTAAATGTGAAAAATCAACTAGTCATTTCAATATTTTTAGTAGTATTTGTTTCGTTGTAGGAGCCAAAAAGTAATTCAACTGAAAATCATGAATATACTACAATACAACCATATTGGTTTTATTCAAAAATAATTCAAGACCGCCTCTTTTGGTTTCCATTTTCGTTAATTGATTCACAGCGACTCGAACAAGCTCATTTAAACAGTATGTTACAAGCTAACGTTGACAGCTAAAAGAGAGCGATAACATTTAACTTTGCTACATAGTTTTGTTAGTGTTAAAAAGATGCATATTAGTTAAATTAAAATCTACATTTGAGCCGTGTCACAGCCTTTATTTACATTGAGGTGCTAACTGAGATAATTTTTATTTCGTGTCACATAGAAATAGAAGTAATTTCAACCAATGGAAATCGTTACGATGTTAACCTTACTTTACGAAAACGTATTCCGGTTTATTGGACGGGCACTTCAAATGATGTTCGACGTTCGCTGTGGTTTTATAAAAGTGAATATGATATACGCTTTATGCCTTTTGATGAAGAGACGAATGATTTATTGGAAGTAAGTAAACTTTATTATATTGTCTGGGTTTCTATTCCACCATATTTGTTAACGTTTATTACAGAACGTTTACAAGAAAACGTGTACAGAAAAAATTTGGCACACAAAACATGAAATTAATGGTGAAACACTTGTTTTTCATAGTCCGTCATTAATGGCTATACATCGTTTAGAAGGAGAATTAACTGAATATACAAGTTTTTCGGTAAGTTTTGACAATTATCGTCAATGTACGATCATTTTGAGAGTTATTATCGTGAGAAAAGCAGAAAGTATTTTGCTGTATGTTAATCTGTTTCTATTTTGTAGACTGGAATACCTCGAACAAGAATACTAAAACGTGGTCTACCAGATGAATTAACTGAGGATATTGAAGAAGGTGAAAAAGAAGGCGTTCAACATTTATGTTTTGTTGTCCACGGCATAGGAGAGGTTTGTTTAGTCATGATAACATCAGAATAATCTTCTTATCGTTGTTTATCTTTGATTATAGGGTTGTGATGCTAGATTTAGACCGCTTGTCGATTGCGTTGATGATTTTCGTTTTGTTTCACAGACAATAGCACATAACCATTTTAAGCCGTATTTGGATGAAGGACAAATTGATCGTGTTGAATTTCTACCAGTTTATTGGCATGGTATGTTTCTCTTTACATATACTAAAAAATAAATAAAACTTTCGCGTCTGTTTAAGGGGATTTGCATCTTGAAGCGACTGGTGTAGATGGACGTCTTACTCCCATTACATTACCCAGTGTTCCAAAAATGAGAAATTTTACCAATGGCACGTTATTGGATATTTTGTTTTACACAAGTCCTGTGTATTGTCAAAAGATTATATCTCGTGTTATATCTGAAATGAATCGACTATATGATATATTTTTACAACGAAATCCATCGTTTAAGGGACAAGTGTCTGTTATTGGACATAGCCTTGGTAACTATAAATAAATCAACTAATTTATAGACTCTAGAAAGTAATTATGTGTTTGTTAAGGTTCTGTGATACTTTATGATGTGTTAGTTAATCAAGTATCTAATCAAGACGATCCACAGCTTGAACCAACAATAGCTCATGGTAAATACTTTTATGGAAATTGTCCCTTAAATGTCCTATTTTTCTAACTTTCATCTCAGGCACTAATACCGAAAATGGAACGCCTTCTTCAAACAGGTTAGTTAAAATGTCGACGAAGAGTAAAACTAAAATCTGACAGATCTTTAATCAAACTAATGTATATCATATGTTCGTTGAAAAATTTCTAGTTGTTCAAACGAATTGTCACAATCCGTTGGTCATAGGCGTGTAAACTATTGTATTTGTGTATCCGGAACTGGCCAATTATCCGTTCAGTACTCAAAATTAAAATTTCCGGTCGCTTACTTTTTTGCACTAGGTAAACACTAGTCATTGATATTGTTTATTTGTGAATTATCATGTTTTCTATGTTCAGGGTCTCCAATAGCCATGTTTCTGACTGTGCGTGGCATTAACAGTCTAGCTCAAGATTATGAATTACCCACGTGTAAAGGATTGTTCAATATCTTCCATCCAGTAAGCAGTTCTAGGATCAATTAATTAAAAAGATGAGATTATTTATATAATTAAATTTAGTACGATCCTGTTGCATACAGAATTGAACCATTGATAGATCCAAGTTGGACATGCTCGCCGGTTTTAATGGAACATCATAAGGGACGAAAGAGAATGCATTTAGGTATGTGTATGAAGTTTGTATTTTTCTCAGTCATTTTCACTATCTATTTTACGATACCATTGCACAGTGGGCAACTAAGCGGACATTAGGCCAAAAAGTCGATTTTATCTATCTTGAAATACAAATAGTGCAAAATGTAGCTCTTGAAATTCTCTATCGAATGGTGTATAAACGTCTATTGTGAAAC
>CAJNOQ010004206.1:0-18080 GCA_905250885.1 Didymodactylos carnosus | reverse complement strand
AAATAGAGCTCGACAAGCTCTACAAACGCGAAACCCACAATGGCTTTTCAGAAAAACTGAAAATACTTGTTTTTTTAATGCGAAAACTTACGGTTTTCCAGTAAACATTTCACAGATTCATCCCACGACTTGGTCCAAAGCTAAATTGCACATAGTTCGATAGCACTCATCGAGACGCATATAAAACTGTTCTCTTCATCTCAAGAGAAACGTGGCAAAAGTTTATAAAGACCGGTTTCCAATGCTGGTATTCCATAGGAAAACTTCGTCAGTTTTTTTTCTGGTTTGTTAGTTGATTTCGTAACCATGAGAAGAAGCGAATCATTTTATTCCAATTTGGTACATTACCCACATAGACGACGATTTATTGTACGTTTAGTTTGTGAAACATGCTCGTATAAAAGATAGCGAAGCTCCTTGAAGCGTTCGAGAAAAATAAAACTTGTATACCATGATGGTATTTAGAATGAAAATCGCACATATTCAGTGAAAAGCAGAGATAGAATAGGTTGTAATCAGACAGACATGTTTAGAAGTAGAGAGTACGCATAATATGTACAAAATAGAGATGCATATATGCCGCTATATGGAATCATGCCTCTGTCTTCCCGCTTTCGAATCAAAACTATGTACAGATGAACATAATTTTGTTGAGATGAAGTTCATCAGAGAACAGTTTTATATGCGTCTCGATGAGTGCTATCGAACTATGTGCAATTTAGCTTTGGACCAAGTCGTGGAATGAATCTGTGAAATGTTTACTGGAAAACCGTAAGTTTTCGCATTAAAAAAACAAGTATTTTCAGTTTTTCTGAAAAGCCATTGTGGGTTTCGCGTTTGTAGAGCTTGTCGAGCTCTATTTGGACCAACTCTTCTCCAGTTTGGACCAAGTTTACAAATCAATCTGGGGCGGAAATATTCGAATCTGGCGCTAACTTTATCTACATTTCTATACTATGGTCCAACAAACTGCATGGGTAAGAGTTTTCTATCCGTGCTCGTCCATTCCCGGTAACATTCTGGGATGTTTGTCCGTGCACTTCCGTGAATTTTTATCAGCTACCCCTAAATAGAAAATCTGTAGCGTAAACTGTATATTTTCTACTCTGCTATAAAGAAAATAAATTCTCTTGTAGATAAAAGAAATAGATAAACTATACAGTCAATGTTCCTAATAAGAACGGATTTTTTCTTCGTTGACTTATTTCGATTACTTTATAATGAATTTTGAAGAAAGTTCTATACTTTTTTACATATCTGAGTAGAGAAAAGTCTCCTGAATCGAATGGTAAAAGAATTAATTCGTTTGCAGTAAAATTGACCAAGTTATGACCGGTAGAATGACTTTAGGTCGTTCCGTTCTTAATAAGTACACATTTCCTAATAAGAACGACAAGCAAAATATATGCTCTTAACAAGAACGGCGCATACAAATACATGACAGAAACGGACAAATTGGAAAAACGTTCGATTTTTGTACCCAGAATACTCGATGGGAAAAAACTTTTGGAACAAACTCTACTCTACTCACTTGGCTCTATTTATCTGCAAAGGTTCAGAGCTAACTTTTGTTCTCTTATGCAGATATTAATTATTCAAAATGACCTATATCCGTTCTTAATAGGTACACTCTACTTATTAAGAATAGCAAGCGAAATTTTGCTCCCAATAAGAACGGATCCATTGAAATGTAAGAGAAACGCTGCGGCTTTCGAAATAACAAGGCTTTTCGCTACCTCAATTTCGGAATTAGCATGAACTCCTGAAACAAAAAATGTTCAAGTCATTCTACACTATGAACTGACAGCGGTTGAACCTTAAAGGATAATTTCGTCTTGATTAACACGGCACTAATCTTTTTGGAGCTGAAAGTACCAGATTGTGTTGATTTTCCGATATGAAGTTGCATTTTTTTAGAGTTTTTTCGCGAATTTACAACTGTATTTGAACTATTTCGAATTGCGTTAAATAACAAAATAAAATACCGTATAATAACCACAACAGCGGCCAGAAAACATATCTGTTCCAAAAAACTTGAAAGAAGGCTTGGCTAAATGCCATTCATTGCCAAAGAAAAATGTTAGAATTGTTTAGAATTCTGGTTCGGTTTCAGTAACAAAGACAAAGTCCTCATCTGTTTAAAATCTGGTCTCGTCTACGAAGCTAGTTGTCGGGCTGAATGTGTTAAATACGTAGACAGTGCAATCTGGAAAGTTCTGGTGAAACATCTATATGAAGATAAACGCTTTGTATCGCAGTCAAGAATAGCAGAATTTACGATTTCCGCTTGGTTTATTTGTTTTTTGAAAAAATGTACATCACACTTTTGGGTTATGACGTCATTTTCTACGTATTTAACACATTCAGTCCGACAACTAGCTTCGTAGACGAGACCAGATTTGGTACTTTCAGCTCGAAGTGGGATGTAAACTTATCCATCCCTTCAAAGTAAGTGAAATGGAACAGCAAAGTCTTTTCGTAGCCAATCTCAGCTATATTCAGACGTTTCGATCTGCTGTTAAAGAATTAGTTTAGTACCACCTCCCGGCTGAGCTCATAATTCCTATTTACCCAAATTCCTTAAATCCTTATTTTCTTAAATTCTTACGTATTCACCAAATGACAGAGAATGAGCAGTGTTCTAATATGTTGATTTGACCTTCGATCCGAAATAGTATAGTGGAAGTATGCCTGTTTGTCGAACAGGAGACCGGAGTTCAATCCTCCGTTTCGGAGTATGTTTTCTTTTTTTGCGTGCCATTGAATAGAGAATTCAATTCTCTGCATCGTTACGAAAAAAGTCCAATCAGTGATGACCTAATATGCCAACAGTCTCAACTCCGGTCTCCTGTTCGACAAACAGGCATACTTCCACTAACTAATGCATACGTAACTAATGCATATTCTAGGGCTTCCAGCAAAACTCTCATAACTCTTGATCAGAACATCATTCAGAGCTGGGAGATACCTCATTTTGATCAGAAATGTTTGCTCTATTTCCTGGTATTACTGAAAATATTTAGTTCACATAATATGTGTTCAAAGTTTAGTTATTTAGTGAATAAATCACATTAATTTTATGTAAGATATGAAATAAAGTAGGAATGAAATGTGAAAATAAGATTAAATGAAAATTTCGTTTATTATAGAACAGCGCATCTTTTAAGTGGAAATTTTTGTAAAATAGAATAATGGACTAAAAAGAACATCATGTCAAATTATGATATAGCACAATACAAAGAATAGGAATTTGAAGTTATAGAAGAACAGAAAGAATGCGCAGACATTTTACGGCGTTAATCAGCTTTTCGCTACCTACTCGAAAAGAGAGTTTATCGCTTACATTAAATCACGTACTGGAATGCGAGATATGAAGAAGAAAATGCAGTAAGTGATAACAACGTTGTACTTCAAAAGGAACAAGACGTAATGTAAAAACATACTAGTCGAAGAAACTGAAACTGTTTTGATATATCGGTTGCACAACAATACTGTACTAGAAGCATTAAGCCCTACGAAAAAGCATCTTTCAAAGAAATGCCCGAACAATACCAATACGTCGACAAAAGTTGAATTCAGAAAAAGGTCGTAATTCATAAACAATCTCTCTTTTTTTAAACTAATCTCGCTTCTGTTGTTTTGCTGTCTGCTCGCTCTTCTACTCTTTATTTACACAGCTGTTATTCTTGTGGCCTGTTTTTATCTAAAATTTTTATATACTCGCTCACGTTTGATGTCAATTTGTACATTTCCTCTTTTACAGCCAAGTTGGAAAATCATAAAACAAGATTGTAAACTGTGAACTGTTCACTTTACAATCAGTAAAAGATTAAACTTCTTTTAGACAGACATTCGTTAGATAGACATAAAAGTTTAAATGACCATGTCGAATTATTATGACTGCTTCAATTCTGTCAATAGAAAAGTTCTAACAGAACACATTCTTCTTCCTTCATGTGTTCATGAAGAATTTATGTCTACTGGTTGGACAAAAGAACGAATGAAAGATGGGCAAAACCTTATAAAAAGGTAAAAGAAGTTGTCTTCTGAGCAACGAACACTTGAAGAGGGAAGCAAACGTTCTCTTCCATCTCTTCCACTTCTCTGATATGGGTTTGTGAGCCAAGTGAGCAGATGTGTGATACTGTCATTAAAGTTCTCCAATTTCTCTTCCGAGATCGTTCTGTGATGGAACATTTTCTTCTTTTTGTTGTGTTCAACTTCTTAGACTAGTAGAAACAAAAGTTAGTGGCCTTCGGAATCCAGAAGATTGTCCAACGAAGAAACAGCTCGCTCCGGCACTCCGCGGAGTAAGTAGACTGCCCGGAACGTCATCGGAATAAATGAAATTTAGCCTTCTATTTTGAGTACTATACGGCTTTTTATTCATTTTAAATGCGCAAAGATGAGACAACTGTCTAGTGCAATGTTTGCCATTAAAGGTGCAAATAACGTCCCAACATATAATAATTATAAATTTTATGATATAGTTAATGATTAGATATTGCAGATTTGTCAATCAAGCTATACACAATGTTCCATCAGTGTTAAATATAAATGATGTTCTTGATGTATTAAATATTGATTGTCAAGAAATAGGTGAAATAAGAAATCAGATTACGTTTAAATTGGATAATAACAGATTTATTATTAAAGATGGTATACGTAGTAGTGTACAATATTTAATACGATTGTGTCGAAAGAAATTTGATGAACATCTGAAACAATTAAATCCAAAAGGTTCACGTTCATCAGTTGTTCAACAAATATCACCATCAACACCATCACCACCAACAACAAATAATACTACAAGTACTAATACAACAGCACTTGTACCAACACAACGGTCATTATCACCACGAACAAACAGCGTCAACAAAAGCTGATTATCGTAATTATATTGATAAAGCATTAAATTTATGGTGTAAAGGAAATAAACATTTATTAGAATTAGATGATTTTCACTGTAAAAAGTGTAAGGTAAGTTAACATTATCTTCGGTTATTTTTTCGTTATAACCTAAGCTAATACTACCCACTTTGTCTTTTTGGTAGTTTTATTCTTTGTATTAATGTTAATCTGTTCTATCGACACTTTTACTGTAAAAGTCAGCCTGAAAGAACACCTTGCCTTAATGTTAATTCAAACTAAATTCTTTATAATTTTCGTTTAGTGTGAACTCACATTAAAATATAGATATTCGCCTACATTGACATTGAAGATTGGTTTCTATTTACATTAGAGCGAAAATATGACCTCTCAGACACGTGTGAATTTACGTTTTGAGAAAAGTATACATGAACGATAAAATGAGTTTACATTATACTGGATTATCTTTTCTTCTCTGATTTCGATAGTTTTCTCATACGTAGTAATGTTAGTGTGCTCTATCGTCATTTACTTTTTAAAAGTCAGTATGGAAAAACGCCTTACTTTAATATTAATTCAAGCTTAAGTTCTTATAATGCCTTTGATATAAATTCACATTAGAATATAAACATCATATTATATATAATTAACATTAGAGACTCGTATATTAGTTACGGTAGAGTACAGACATACATAGATAAATTCATATTCGAATTTGTTTTTTTTTAAAATTACTATTAGAGGTTCGTGTATAATTACATTAGGGTAAAGACACACTAAAGAACGTGGACGTACTTTCTGACTTATATATATAAGGGGCCCAAACAAACAAAAAAAATTTTAAAAAAAAATCGACTCGAAAAGGAGACGGGTCTTCATCCCGAGTCGGATCCACGCTTTCTTTCTTTTTAGGTCTAACCACAACTTGTAGGTAAGCGGCCAAGAGCTCCTGGCATTTTCTTTCTACTCCTTGTTTGGCTTACTTTTAATTCTGCTCATATTGAGCTTGATCCGCCGCTCGTATTGAGTTTGTACGGGCATGAGAGGGATATATTATATTAACTAATTAATAATTGAATAAAAAAATACCTTTCTCTTCGTAGAATGACCTCTTCGTGGGTGAGAAAGATCAACGCGTGAGAATTTCTGCGGCTAACGGTCTTACAAAATTTCAGAAATCTTTCACTTCCAGAGAGTTGATTCGCCAACTGGCAGAGGCGGCTTAGCTATCTTCTTTTATTTAGTCAAGGCACAGCAAGATGTGAAATACAAAAAACGATTAGCTTGAGACAAACATAAACACTCTGGGACTTTAATCAAGTTCTCTATTCGACGCTAAAAAACCTTTACAACTAAACTCAGAATGCCACTAATAGGAGCAGAAATGTTCAAAAGAAACGATAGTCGGGAGTTCACTCAAAGTTTAAACGAAAGAGTCACATACACCACAAACCTTACACATGTTCACTTTATTACAGGCAAAATGCTTGATCGTATTTAAGTTCTTACATGCCGCCAAGTGTTACAGGTCAACAAATTTGCTAATCGCTTCATCAGCACTGCATATAAGATGGCGTTTGAAAGTGTCGATGAGTACAAAATGTTAGTTAGGAAAACGTTAGCGAGAAAACACTTAGGAAAATTTGGGAAAACCCTATATTCCACTCATTTCAGATGAGTGATCTCGAATTTTAGAAGAGAAATTTTATTTAGGAAGTGTTTGAGACGAAAAAATATGATTTTATACGCATTAATATATGTGATAAAACTATAGCATACGTCTTGGTTTCCCAAATTTTGCATGTTCTGAAACTTTTTTTACAAATTATTTACCGTAGTTTATAGAGGATCAGACGCTCTATAAAATGCACGATAAGCGGATCTGGTCAGAAGCCGTTTTCGGGTTCAAAATTGACTTCTGAACAAAATTAGTTGTGTTTTGAAAATTGGAAACTTTCAGAAAATCCGGCTTTTTTCTTGGAAAACTCAATTATGGGACAAAATTAAATGAGCCATCTTTTTTTCAGTTTTTATCAGGCCTTTGAATGAGATGCTGCTCGAACCGAACGGATGAAATTTGACTGAGTTACAGGCAAAATGCTCGCGACACCCACTTTTTTAGAAATCCTCGACCCCCTTTACTTAAAAAGTTCAGAACTCGGTCAAAATAAGTTCAAACGGGCTAAACATTTTTCACAACCCCACTTTTGATCGTAGAATCCAAAAATATCAAAAAAAATATATGTTAATTTCGACCGTTCCACTACAATTCTCGATGGGCTCGTGAAGCCTCTCCTAAGTAGCTTAAATTTCAAATAACATTTAACTAGAGGATCAATTTCACTGAGTGTGACAGCATTGCGCCGGATCATATTGCTATTATTCTTCTAAACGTTAAAATGTATATAGGAAATTCCGTTATCAGTCAGTGGTTCCCCGATTCCAGGATTCTTAGGATGCCAGAATTTTTCAAATCCTAGAATCAGAAGAATCCTAGCTCCTTCGAAATCTTAGAATCCTAGAAATTCTAGCATCTTAAGAATCGTAGTTTTATCTCGCACATGATGAAATTAAGTACATCCAATGATGAATAATACAGTGGAATTATACAGTTTACTTCAATCGAGTAAGCAATCTTATCAATGTATTGAGTTTGGAATTCAATATATTTATGTATCTCAATGTAAAATAGATAGAATTCTCGAACTGTAGAATGCTGACCTTGTTTATCAATAATAAATGTCGCAAGACAAACTACCGAGTGTATGACTTCCAACCCACACATATCGGTGAGGGAAAGTTTCCGTTTCACAACACCTCGCGTGTGGATCACATGCAGTTCTTATCTCTAATTACGAATATGGCCTTCAAAAGGCAAGAAAATGATTGTTCTAGAAGAGAATTATTTTTTATTGAAAAATAGCGTCACAAAAACTTGTAACATCATTGTTGATTATGAAATGTTTGAGTTTAGTTTAGTTGAAATTTTTTGAATACATCACTCTTAATAAACATCTCTTACACCGAAGAGAACACATTGTTCCGACCTTTTTTATCAGCAAACATCTGTTTGATGTTAGTGTTTCAGACTTCGCACAAATCACTCTCTAAACGTTTATCAGACCGATTATGTGGAAAATTTAGGCAAAGTACACGAAAGCTTTGTTTTCTGATGAGATTATGTGTTTTTAATATATTACCGATTAAAATTGTTTGTGTTATTTAGCACATCTAGACACTGGTTAGAACTATCCGAGATTACTTGATAAAATAGACAACAGATCGAGATAAGAAATGATGCTTCTAACCTTTATCTTCTGCATTGTTGTTCGTCTTTCTCTAGCAAGATTATCCACAATTTAAATAAATAAAATAAATGTTTTCCTTTCCTAATACCTGTAACGAACAAGGGAAAAGATAAGAAACAGAGAGAGGCTATATGTGCGTATGAATATTATAACAAAGAAAAAATCATTTCAATGTGCTTAATTTGTTAAAAAAACTACGAATGTTGGACACAAAATGCTAACATTTTACATACAAAGGTTCTTGTTATTCATCCATACCTTTT
Organism: Didymodactylos carnosus; assembly: GCA_905250885.1. Lineage (NCBI taxonomy): Eukaryota > Metazoa > Rotifera > Eurotatoria > Philodinida > Philodinidae > Didymodactylos > Didymodactylos carnosus. Next base: position 9,640 of record CAJNOQ010004206.1, on the reverse strand, counting down.
TGTTTTTGAATGGAACAGAGTTAGATGTTTAAGAAAATACATAAATTGTACACAGCTCTTTTTCTGTTTTTTCTGTCTTGTCGAAGCTTCAAAATTCATTAACCCTTTGGCTCCCGGTGAGGTATAAATACGTCTAGTTGCGATTATTGCATGATCATAATAGCTAGAATAAATCTGAAAAAAGATTTGAATAGCTGGAAGAATTTCCGATCTCAGGTGATGTACACAAAGGCTCCATCAAAACTCCTGAAATCGGGGTCTCTGGAAAACTCGAATCTCAGAAAACCAAGTCCCAGAGTTCAATCCAGAAATTCTTTGCAAATAAGTTGATCGTGTAGAGCAAACATTTCTGAAGAAAATGAGACGTCTCCGAGCTAGTTATGACATTTTCTCATGGAGCAGCATTCAATTTACGGAAAGCCCCCATAGCAGCAAAACTAACGGAAAAACAAGAAGGTACCCCTCCCCCCCTTAGGGCCTTTTGTAAATTGATTCTTGCTCCATGAGAAAATATCGTAAACAGCTTGGAGACGTCTCAATTTCTTCAGAAATGTTTGCTCTACACGATCAACTTATTTGCAAAGAATTTCTGGATTGAACTCTGGAACTTGGTTTTCTGAGATCTGAGTTTTCCAGAGACCCTGATTTCAGGAGTTTTGATGGAGCCTTTGTATACACCATCTGAGATCGGAAATTCTTTCAGCTATTCAAATCTTTTTTCAGATTTATTCTAGCTATTATGATCATGCAATAATTGCAACTAGACGCATTTATATGTCGCCGGGAGCCAAAGGGTTAAAACATGTGCAGTTTCAGTCGTTAGTACGTCAAAAAGTCATCCTAATCGACTAACATAAGTTTAAGAGAGCGAGGCTTGGACTTTTCGACAAATCTATCTCACACTCAGGATTATCAATAAAGAGCATTAACCAGGTAGATAAGAGAGTAAAACTGGTACTTAGGTCAGGGAGGAGAGGAAGACGTCTAAAATTGAATTTGCCTATGTAGGTTCAATCAGACTGACGCTTCGTGATATCCACCCTCGGTAAAGCAATAATTCTATGATTTTAGATTATAGTGTATTATGCTGATAGATTTTTATTTTTACTTTTTGTATAATAGTTAAATATAGAAAATAAAATATTTAGTTAATTAAGCTTTAAGGGTAGGTTGTTTTATGCAAAATATTAAACCTAGATTTTCAACTAATAATGATAAATTTTGGTTTTATTGTATCTGGGAGGAAGGTGTGATGGTGCAAATTTTGGGTGTTGTAGATGTTATGGTGGTAAACGGCAATTCAGACTTTTTAGACTTTTAGACTTTCGTCTAGAAAAGGTCAACATCCAAAAGTGCTCAACTTGGAGCTTGAGTATGGTAACTCACCCTCAAACTGCCCCTCCCCCCCGCGGCTAGGCTGCCCTATTCTAGAAGACAGTCTAAAGGTCTAAAAAGTCTAAATCGCCGTTCACCACCGTAACATCTACAACATCCAAAAGTAGCACCATCACACCGTGATCAATACCGCATAGTAGGCTTAAAGTAACTTTCGTCTGTATAATCTGATAGAAAAAAAAAAGCTCTGTCTTTCTATGCTATTTGATCGTACTTCAACTAATATCATAATATTAAATTATCTTTAAAACCTATTTCGGCTGGTTATGTGCCGGTCGTATTCATACTAATTTTGAAAAAATACGAGTGAGTATTATAGATTTTCTTGATCTGTTCCTTGTAAGGTTTTCAATTGGCCTTTTTAAGAACAAACATATTTGATAAGTTGTTTACAGTGATTTTTCAATTATCCAGTGTAAATTAAACGCACTAATCGAAGATCTACAAATGGCGGAAGGTTGAAATAAATAAAATGCATTTTAGTCGAGCTTCTAATAGAATTTTCTAGCAAAATCTGTGAAAAAAGCTCACTTTTGTTTTCATAAAAAAAACATTTTTCTGACACTTAGAAAATTGAACAAAAATGCTTCAGAATCAATATTAGAAAATCCTATAATATATGATTCGACGCATCTTCATTTCCTCTTTCCAACGGTGGACACCGCAGCCCTCTATCTTGTTTCTATCAAAAGTTATTCAAAAAATACTCACTTGCGTTCATGGAACCGTGATACATGCGAACAAAACAGATCTTATCAAAATTTTATTAGGCTTATATTAGTTGCAGTATGATCAAATAGCATAGAAAAATAGAGCATTCTTTTCTCTATCAGACTGCATAGAAAGAAAATTTCTTGAAGCTTAATATACAGTATTAAAGTGTCACTGCCCGTACTTTTGGTATGCCCTAAGTATTATTAAATTTTTTAATATTTTTTATTTATTTATTTTTAAAAAAAATTCGGCTTTTTGGCTTTACTGTTTATTAAAGACATAGTTTAATTTTTATTAGGTGATTTCTGCTCAATGGATTAAATAGCTGCAGTAATCTGACTGTACTAAGGTAGCATAATCATTAGTTTTTTAATAAGAAACTGGAATGAATGAATGAAAGTGTCATTAAGGTTTTCTAAATTTTATTTAAGTTTTATTATATGTGAAAATACATTTATTTTAATGTCAGACGATAAGACTCAATAAATTTGAAATTGTGTTTTAATTGGGATAATTTTATTTATTTAAAAATTATTATTTTATAATTACTTTAGGGTTAACAGGATAATCAAATTATTAAGATTGTATTGATATTTTTGTTTATTTTTCTGATTTTTTGTTGATATTTTTTTCTCTTTATTATTGATATTTTCTTCATGTTTCTGCAAAATATACTCGTTTTGTGAACTTTCTCATTTTACAAGTTCTTTTCTTTGAAGCTGCGATTATCTTGAAATTGTTCTGATGCCTGTAGAAGGTAGCATGGAAGGGTATAGTGAATATCTTCTCCTAACCATAAGTTTCTAGACGTTCGTCATAGAATACACTAGATGATATCATATGATGTATGTGCACACCTACACAGTTAGCGTTTCTCTGTTATATTTCAAATGCATATGCGATAGCGAGGAACTTTACAAGTTCAACAGCGACAGGTTTTCGTGAGATGTTGAAGTTTTGACAGAAGTCTACCCGTGGACACGATGAGTATGCAGCGCGAAGATATACTTCTGTAAGTTCCTCAGTTCAGTGGTTTGTACCTTGGTCTCATAATTCATACTCATCAAGCGTCACAGGTTCGATTCCTCGAGTAGTTGTTCTTTGTTTTCTTTCTTTTCAAAGTAGACGGTTTTACTTGCACAATTTTACCTGAACGGTTTTCTAACGGTTTTAAAACCGTCAAAACAAAACTGTCGTATTCAAATTATACGAAACAAAAGCATGAATAACTAAAACCGTGAAAAAAAACATGCCAAAGTGACTGCGAGAAACCGCGTATAAAAACTGTCATGAGTCTCACGGTTTTTTTCTCGGTGTACTTGGATGCTAAACTTATTTGTTGATGTAAAGGTAAAAACTATTGAAATTAAAACTCATTGTTTAATGTTCGCGTGTTCTGATGATATTTACCTACTTATATAACTATCTCTTTCCGAATAATTTCATTTCAGTGCATCAATCTAGTTTCGTTAAAAAAGACTATAGATTGGTATTCCTTTAGCAGATGCTCCCCCAAAAACGTGGTGACATTAAAACTGGTGCTCCCCATACTTATTCAGTGTTCCCCCACGAAATCGAAAAACGTGCGGTAACATTATAGCTGGTGCTCCCCATATGTATTTAGTGTTCCCCTTAGTAACATTAAAGCTGGTGCTCCCCATACGTATTTAGTGTTCCCGTATGTTGAAAAAATTCAGTAAGGTGATATTTATAGTTTTTTAATGTCAAAATGAAAGAACAAACAATCAGTAAATTAAAAGAAGTACAGAAAAATTGTTCTAAACATTTTTAATGCTCTTAATGTGAAAGTTTATGAAAAAGGGTTACGACTAAATCAAAAGAAGCGGCTGGTCTTATTTCGATAAGTCCAAATGATCAAACGCGGATTCTTGAACAAAGATAAGTTGGAGTTATATTTATGGAAGATTATATATATGCGTACCTCACCCTGGTTAAAAAGCACTACTTGAAAATGACTACTACTGTTCCAATGCCAACTAATTTTCGTGAATTCTATTCTATTATTAATGATAACAAGACGCTTCCTATGTTTGTACGTGAACAAAAACTTGTATTAGAAAGTGAAGATCATCAATGTCCGAAATGTGGATCGGAAATGAGAGACGGTAAACATCAAAAGACTTTAAAGGATGGTAAGTGATTCACACACTTTGCAGTTACTATTATCTATGCTGACTTAATTGTATTCCTGGGTACAGTGTCAACATATGAAATAATGCGATGTAAAAATAAGCAATGTGCAAATCAGTTAAGTAAAAGAAAAAATACCTTTTTTGCTTTTACCGACTCCTTGGGCAGAGCCAACTCAAAACTTAGTGTTGCGTCTATTTTAGAAATTATATGGTTATGGTGTTTTAATATAACATCGAAGACAATACCATGGACCGTCGGATGTTCAGAAGCAACTACCGTTGATTGGTGCAATTTTTTAAGAGAAGTAAGTCCATATTGTCGGGTCTATGCTATATCGGATAATAACGATTGTTCATTCTTTAAGGTTTGCACAGAAAAAATGAACGTGGCTGAACAAATGGGTGGTATTGGTGAAGTGGTGCAGATTGATGAATCACTGTTTCGGGGTAAACGTAAGTATAATCGTGGAAGGTTACTACTCGGTAATGTTAATAAGAAGAAGGACAACAACAACAACACGAGCGGATTAGTACCATACGAATCCAGTAGTAACAGCGATAGTAGTAGTAGCAGTGATGACAATCAGCCCACAAATAACCGAAACTATGGCAAACGAATAGACGGTAAGTTATAACTATGGTCCAGTTACATCTGTACTAATCATCTTCAATATTTCAGGTCCATGGATATTTGGAATTGCTCAACCAACAGAAAATGGATATGAAGTTCGGTTTTTCCATGTACAACGTCGTGATCGTGCAACATTAGTTCCGATTATACTCAAGCATGTTGTACCTGGAACAACCGTATGGTCCGATGAATGGAGTGCATATAAAAACTTACAAAAGCAGTATGGGTATGATCATCAAACAGTAAGTAAATGAACCTATGCAAGTTTCAAAACTTCATGAGTATCTAAATTAAATTGTAGGTCAACCACAGTCAAAATTTTGTTGACCCGCACACTGGCTGTCACACACAATTAATCGAATGCTTGTGGGGTCAAGCGAAAACAAAAATTTTGAGAGCCATGCGCGGTTCAACGTTACTCGATAATCATTTAAACGAATTTTGGTATCGCTCAGTGCACAAGGACATGTTTTCATCGATATTAGCAGACATTCGTCGTTTTCGTATGTAAGTTTCTTTTACTGATTTAAAAAAAGTGGTTCCTTTACTAGACGTTTTTTTCGGTACTTTTCCTTGCCTTGAATACATTGCAAAAGACTTGTAATCAATAATTATCCATTCAAGTAGTTTTATTTTTAATGGATAATTATTGATTACAAGTCTTTTGCAGTTTATTTAAGACTAGGAAAAACTACCGAATCCTTCTTTTTATTATTTTTTTCTGTACTTCTTTAAGTTTTCTTTCTACTTATTAGTTAGTTAGTTAGTTACTGCTTTATTTTCTTATTGTTTATTTTTTCAATTTTTTGATATCGAAAATTTCTGTACTTAATTCTTTTCTTTTCTGTAATAATAATTTCTGTACTTTTAATTTACTGATTGTTTGTTCTTTCATTTTGACATTAAAAAGCTATAAATATCACCTTACTGAATTTTTTCAACACACGGGAACACTAAATACGTATGGGGAGCACCAGCTTTAATGTTACCGCACGTTTTTCGATTCCGTGGGGGAACACTGAATAAGTATGGGGAGCACCAGTTTTAATGTCACCATGTTTTTGGGGGAGCACCTGCTAAAGGAATATCCCATAGATTTGTCAGAAGACTAGTCTCTGGAAATTTCATCTAGATTGGTTTAATGGAAAGAGTGGAAATCCACTATACTTAAGGCATCTTTTGGGAAAAGTCTTATTTTAGAAAGAATGATTATTTTTTTCGCTAGGAAACAGTTAGAACAAAAACTTCTTTTTATCAGTCGATAGAGGAAGAGCTCTGCTGATTCATTAGTCGACTATTTCTTCGTTCGGTGAAAAATAGTATTTTTTGGTACTACGATTCTCTGAACACTTTAGCAGCTGGAACAAAAACGTTTTTGCCAAAAAACTGTCTATCAGCCAAAATATATTGAACAGTGTTCAAATCTAGAAAAAGCTCACTTTCATTTTTCACCGAATGTTTGTTTGCCTCCCCACTGTGCTATAATGATCACAATACCAATAAATATCACCTTATTTATTACCTTTGTTGTCATTTTTAAATGCAGGCATTATGTACGGTATGTTATGAAACAATCTGTAGTCTATCATTTAAATGTTGTTTCTCTTCTGCGGAATCTATAATACTAATGTGTTTGAGTTTTTCCAAAGAAATTAATTTAGATCGTGTGTATCACTTTGTTTTTCGTTTCAGCAAACATTAACGAAAGTCCTAATTTAAAATGTTTAATTAATGATAAGAAATACCCTGAAAGATGAAGAAATATTAATCTTACAAAAATTCTAACTTCTAAATTATTTTGAGCTTAAGAGAACTCGAATAGCAATGTTTCAGATTACTTTGTTTGTCAGAATATCGAGGATACCTTATTAATAAGGAGAAATACATAAATGCCGCGGGTATATCAATTGATATACCCGCGGCATTTATGTATTTCTCCTTGTGAAGAGTGCAAAGTCAAAACTACTACTGACTGTATGCATCGTCTTATGAATAACTTTCAATAGTGATTATACTTTTTATAGTCCAGTTGAGATTTTATCTAATTTCTTTTAATTTCTTTTGAATAAAGTTAAAAATATTTCTTAACCTACTGGAGAAGCAAGTCGAAAGAATACCGAGACCATGAAGAATGCAACTTCCCTTGCCTGCCTTATTATTCTCTTTTGATCTATCCTCGCAGACAAATGCCGACTAAAACAGATTGCAGTTTGCTCTAAATGTGATTACATTATGCTCCTTTAAAAACTATACATATAATACGGAATACTTTTAGAAATGTCCGTAAAAAAAACCCGTTATGACCGTTTTATTCCATCTAGGGGTGTCACTTTACTTTTATTTATTTGTTACTTTTCCAGAAAAGGTAACAAATTTTTGTCATTGCTTTACATTTGACTTTTCAAGGATAACAAAGGAAATTGCTTGTTACTCGTAAATTTCTTGTTACGGGTAACAAGTACCAGAGTAAAAAAATAAGTTTCTGGTAACTGGTAAGAAAATAACAAAAAGAGTTACCGCTTCCAGTAACAAGTAACTTGCAAACATTTTCTGTTACTAGTAAAATGACGCCCCTAATTCCATCATCTCATATATAGTAAGAAAAAAGACAATAGAAAAGTATAGACCCGATCACTCAGTAGAAAGAGCAGAAAGAAATTCTTACGGCGTAGGTTTGATTCCTTAAAATAGAGTAGAAAATAGTACATTTTGTGGCGTAGATGTAATCCTATTTTAGTCAGTTATTTTTAAAAGCAGGATTAACAAATACTACTATGGGAATATTCCGTTCATTTGCCTTTGTTTTTTAATGTGCTTTGCACTAGTAAAAGAATTATCAACTCTTAGGATGTTTGTTATTGTATTTTTACTTACGCAGATTCATTTTGATATAAGCTACTTATTAAGAAAATTAAGAATAAAACACCAGTAAAAATAGCTGCGAAGAGAAACGATAGTAGCTATATCTACATCACATAGGCAAAGAAATAAAACCACCGATCGAGAACACACACGAGAAACACATACATTTTTGTATAGAAAGACATGTACGGTCATAAGTTCAGTGTACAGAATAAGACAAAAGAGAAGAAATAGACACGCTAGTTTACCTTAATTCTTTTTATTATCAAGATTAAATTAATAACTTGCATAACAGGAAGATCATTTTTAACGTCCAAGCATCAAGAAGAGAGTTGGGTAGAAGGGAAGCAATGAATCCATTCAGGAAATACTTGCATCTCGATCTAAGACATCCTACATCTATGGACTTTACTATTTTTACAGCGATTTGCGCACATTATATGTGCAAATAAATTAATTTCTAGGCTAATATCAATTGTCTTTGTAATTTCGTTTTTTTAATAGCAATTCTTGCTAGTTTATCAGATCGCATTGCAGTGGTTTGTGGTTAAAATAATTCTCAAAACACAAGCCAATCACTATCAGGACTATAAAGATATATCTTGGGACTCAAGAAGGCAAACAAATTATGAGAAAATGTGTAAGCGAAAAAGTCATATTTTCAATACAGTGGTTAAAACATATAAAGATCAAACTTCTCTATAGTAATATACACTTTCTATGTTTCTTTTTCTTATTAGCATTCTCAGGAGCGTGTTGCGCAAAAGATCTGAAAAAAAAGAAAAGAAAATCAAACTCTTTCCAGAGTAGTCGCATTTAGTGAAATGTGAGTGGCACCGTCTATATATTCGATTAAGATATGAGGAAATAATCAGAACATTCACTGAGAATGTGGATTCACTGATGTTAGTGTGGTCTTTTTCAAACTTTTAAAAAGTCCTTAGCTCAATACTACAGCGTTTGAGATCAGTGTGTTCTTCTAACACAAATCTAAATCTAACCGTTGCCGTTAGTTTAAATATTCACACACCTGTTGCTCAACTACGAAACAAAACTAACAGAAATATTAATCGAACCAATAATATTTTGCTAACTATACTCGAAGCCTATGATTTATTTACAATTGTTTAATTATTTTTTTTCTTTTCTTCTTTCGTTCCAAGACTGTTGAAAGACAAAACTGTAACATAAAAAATGTGTTACGAAGGTAATCTTAAAACAAAGTAAGATTAGACATCGAGCAAAGACAGGAAATGTAAGAAAATGTATTTACATTTTGCATTCTTCTCAGCTGATCAGAAGAAAAAGAGAATGTGAACGAAATGTCTATTTTTCTTTTTTCTGTTCTTTATGTATATCGTGTACACTGAAAAACACTCTTGCCTCTTCTGACCAGCTGAGAAAGAATGTAAAATGTAAGAAATTGTAAATATATTTTCTTACATTTCCTATCTTTGCCCGATATCTAACGACACAACTGAACTGACACACGTTTTTTTATAGTTGTGTAAGATTTACCTAGTAGTAGAAGCAGAACAAGAAAGAAAATATTCTCTGTCTTTATTTACTTTAGGAGGATCGATAAGCGAGAAAAGAGAAAATAGAATGATAGAAAAAAAACCAGTTATTCACAACAGATACAGCTGGTATATTCGTTGTGTTAGAGAAAAAGGCTTTTACATTTTTTTCTTTTTTTCTGTTCTCTCGTAAATTCTAGTAAACGTTTGCCTGATGATACTCTGATCTTTTTTGAACGTTTACTGGAATTTAAGAGAAAAAAGAGAAAACGAAAAAAATGTAAAAACCTTTTTCTTCTAACACAACGAATATACCAGCTGTATCTGTTGTGAATAACTGTTTTTTTTCCTATCATTCTATTTTCTCT
>CAJNOQ010004205.1:0-18080 GCA_905250885.1 Didymodactylos carnosus | reverse complement strand
TTACCTTAAGAAACACTTCATCTTCTGGAGAGATCTTCTCGTATCAAAAGTAAAAAAACAAATACACTTTAAGATAACATCGTCGTCATCATCACCACAAAGAAGAAAACCAGCTTTCATCATGGCCCTGAAGAGAAAACCGGGTAAGCCATGATGAAAGGAAAAACAATATTTCTACCATCGGAATTAGGCCTCGAGGACATTTTGAAGGAGCAGAGGAGAAGGCTTTCTGAAATGATAATATTATTGCAGAATGTTTCGAAATATAAAGCGTATGATTAACTCTTCTAAAAAAAATACTTTTGATTTTTGCCCAAACCGGAAAATTCTTCGCTACATGAAAAACCAAAAACATATTTTCCTAAACCAAACGATGTTAGGATAAAACCCTTTTGATTTTCACCAAAGCTAGAAAATCCTTCGACTCTCCCTAAAGAACGCTTTTTAGTTTTTTTTGGTCAAATAGAAAACCCCTTTTTGTTTTTAAATACGCCTTTTTCGGTTTAGGAAAAATTTTCTAGTGAATGTTTGGTTATTAAACCCTTTTGGATTTTGTAAAGTAGATACTAAACCATTTTGGGTTTAGAACTGTTCTTTCTAAACCCTTTCAGTTTTTCAAAGTATGCTTTTGTTTTAGAGAGTAGTTATATAACAATCATTTTTGTTGCAACAACAATTCTTTTACTCTGGTCATGTGGCATATGGCCCGTAGAAAATGGTAAACATAAATTTTGCACGGGTTACAGACGAATGCACGAAAAATGACAATAAGTGACTAATGGACTAAACGAGATTTAAACGTCAAAAATATAAAATAACTTCTAGGGAATAAAATCAGATCTGAACTCGTTTTTAATTTCTTTTGAATGTGCATTGCGCCACTCTTAAGCTGTTTTTATACATTCACAAGAATCTGTGAAAGTAAAAAATTGTTCGGTTATCGGTTAAAATCGGTTTCGAATAACCGATTAAAAACCGAAGCCGGTGCATGCCTATCCAGATTTGATTAAAGCAATAGCTCTGAGAAACCGTACATTACCTCGTAGCACATATCTCTCGATCTATTGTCAAGAGAAAGGCATTATGCAAAAGGGATCGACATCTTGATTCGTTTATAATATTAGACAGCCGCTGTTTCGGATACAGTTTTTTTTCTTTCTTCGTTCTAGTTTTAACAATGGTACATTATCTGATAAAGTGTAACATTGTTGCAAAAGCATTATCTTGTTTTGAAAACTATTAATTATGAATTCAAATAAATGAATAACAGCTAAACCATTCGGGTGATTCACTTTTTCATCAATAATATCAATAAAAACTATTAGTTTTCCATTGACGTGTCACGAACATACGCTTGTACTTGATGACTGTTTACACGTGTATCAGCATGAAGTGGATACTGCGCTTATTACTAAGTAGAAAAAAATGCTTTTTCCACTTAGTATAAACACATTCATGATAAATATGATAATGATTTCAATTATAATGATATAAACTCGAATCGAATGCTTACTAAAGGCATCAATTGATTTTTAAAATGTATTATAAGGCAATACGAGCCTTTATTTATACAATGAAATATTACGTACAAAGTTCTATCAATAATAATTTTTTGTTTGAAAACTAACAAACTATAAGAGTGACAAAGCTGATCCATTTAAGGTTTGAATGTACTTGTAGAAGATAAAAAGAACAAACATTTGATGAGAGACTATTACTGGATCAATATCAACGAATGTTTTCAACGAATTATAAAATAAATGCTCTGAAAATTCATATCAACTATCATTACACCTTCTCTTATTAGTTTATATTCCATCAGCAAAATATTAGTAAACTTATAGAGCACAGACGAAAACTTAAACTTCTTTTTTCTTAACATTAGATCTACCAAATCTTTAATTCGCGAATTTCCTTACTATGTATCCATGAATCATAATCATAATAAAACAACAACGATATTTTACTGTCTTGATGAGAAAGATATGCAATATGCTCGATGTGTGATGATACCATTACACAGAACTTCAAAAATACTCAGTTTTATAGTTAATATGTAAAATTAAAAACAAGATTTGTCTTTCTAAAATTCATTTCCCAGAAAAAAACTGTCTGTCCAAATTTTGTGAAGTTGCAGCTTCTAATATTACATGAATGTTTTGGCACTACAAGTGTCCCAAGTCCACTTTCTTCTCGCATGTCGTGACGCGAGTCTCTTTAAAAATTCGCATCAGGATCGCGTAATGCGTTCGCTGTAAGACTCTCGAAATAAGGCGCGATTTTTTCGCGCTCATACAAAAGTCGATGACTCTTAAGTATTTTACTATAGCTGCTGTTTATTCGCGTTTCACCCTCACCTCTGCAACCGCTCGTTGGCCTAAAAGTTTTTACGAATAAATCTTTAATCTTTTCAGTCTGAATTTCAGTTAAGCATCCTCAAGTTTGAGGCGCACTTGTGTCACTATAATCGATTCACGGAAAAAGGAAACAACGTGTGTGGACTCATGTTTAACATGAGTCCACACACGTTGTTTCCTTTTAACTCCAAGGAGAGCTACCATCTACGTCAGCTCACATTACTCCTGACTCACTATTTGGAGCTAAAAGGAAACTGTAATATGTGGCACTTATTGGTCGAAATTTCGAGCAATCAAAATCTTATTGATATCTCCGGCAAAAAGTATTTTCTTCTTAAATTCGTAATATAAAGCAAATTATAGTTAGTTTTAGAACAAGTAGATCGTTAAATAAAAATCACAATAGCATGAGTATGAGAACGACCTGTACTGATCTTGAACGTAAATTTCAGCTGAAAATTCCTTCTTGTGCCATTCCGACACATTTTTCCATCGGTGACTAGCTTTTTCAAATGGTTCATTAGACGTCAATTCACAGCTATTCTCGATGGTTAATGAGTAACAAGCTGCTGTTGTAATATTGAAATTGTTTAGTAAATAGTTGACAACGATATTTTATCTTCGCTGTCTGAATACTTTTTTTGTAAAGCTGGAGCCTGAAAAGCAGCTACAGAAACACGTTAAACTGTTAACGACATTTGGTGAATAATTAAAAGGTTGAGATTTGTGATGAATAATCCAAAACTATTTGTAATATTATCTGTGAAAATGATTTTTATCGCTCAATAATAGCTAGTAGATGTACGTTTTTCTCCTGTTGCTGATACTTTAATGAACTTTCTACTTATTTGAATGACATGAACTTTTCTGGTTGATTCTTGATAGATTGAAAGTAAGATTCTGTTTAACTTAGGTTGTTATTTGCTTATTTTTTTACAAGAGCTGAGCTTTCTAGATATTTTGCACATTTTTGTTGTTGTTGATTATTTTCGAAAGATTGTTTGTTAATTCATTTCTTTGTTTGTTAATCAGTTAAAAAAAAGAGTATTTTAGTGCGTTAGGATATTGCTGTAACATACGCTTTTTTATGTTCGTATATGCGAATAATTATTTCTCAGAGAATATATATCTTTTAAACAAGTTGTTCTCTGGCTCTATTTTCTGTTACTTCGCCGTTTGACACATATTTCTATGGTATCTTTACGGTTCTCAAATTCAATGGATATAGTGTCACGTAGCGGAAATAGAAGCAAGCACGTTACATGCATAATCTAATGTAAACAACATATGACAAAGATAGTACAAGACTGCCTACGCGTATATTCATAGGTAGGGTTTCCCGTCTGACGACAGAAGGGAGATGTCAAAAACGTTATCAACGTCGCTACAGAATACCGTCAAGTTACTTTGTCATATTCAAACGTATTCTCGTTATATTCAAGTTGTATTTCTATATCATTTTAGATGTTTGAAAAAATCTTTTGATATTATTATTCCTTCTGAAAGAGTTAAACGTGCTCAAATATGGGACGACGAAGTATAAATACCACGAAAAGTGGGAAATTCATGAATCCCACTGATCAAGCTCGTAAGTAGCGATTATCAATTTTGACAACAACCATTTAATATATTTTCTTGATACAGGAAAAGAAGCACGTAAACGTGAACTTAAAAAGAATAAAAAACAACGTATGCTTGTACGTCAAGCGGTATTGAAAGGAAAAGATCCAAAGCATTTGATACAAGAAATGGAACATATTGATCGAATGGGTAAGAATAGTGTGTTTTTTTCTAATTCTATGAAACATATTCCGTTTCTATTTAGAATATGATCCTGTCAATCCTCCACCATATAATATCAAAGTGTTACAGGAAAAACGTAAAAAAATTCGTGATACATGGGATCGTGTATTAAGATTATATGTAAGTAGCACTAACACAAATTTATTTTTAACAATAAATTAAATCTAAGCATTTTTATCATTCAAGTCGAAAGAAGAGCCACATCAAGCTACTCAAATGGTTTCAATGCAAGCCGAGTATGAGAAAACACGCGCACAACTAATATCATGGTTTGGTGAGTGTGTCTAACTAAAATTGACCCATATTACTTTATTAAATTTGTTGATCGTTTTAGAATCTGTGAAAGAAACACAACGTGTTCTTGTTGATGAAATACCGTTGCCCGAGCTTCCAGCAGATTCGAGTAAGTTTCATTTCGCTTTTCTCCTCTTCTCGTTTAAAGGTATTTCCTACATTTTAGCAAGTAATATCCCAATGCCTGGAGAAATTCCATTACCGAATCAATTCGATAACCAACAACAACCACCACGAAGTATTTTAAAGCACAAACAATCTGAGTATGTTTATTCATATATTAGTATATTTCACCTCATATTGTTATATTCATTGTTCTAGCACTACTGATCAACCACAACAAATTATCATCAATCGAAAGCCTCCTGGTCCTCCCCCAGGCATACCACCACTTCTGAGTGATAATGAAGACGATGATGATATTGAAAGTATGTTTACGTCGAACATTTAGTTATTTTTATTCGAGTGTAAAGGGGTGATAGTTATGTCTTAACAGATAAAAATACAAACAGTTTAAGATTAATGTGTTTGTTTATCTCGAATGCTCCATTTTTTAATTCTGTTTTTTTTAAAGATAATGAAGCATTAACAAATTCGTCAACATCGAATGGTAAAATATTTTGTAGACGTTCTGTCTTGATTCTGATGAAATGATTTTATTTTTAAGAAAGAAGACGTATTCGATTTGTTGATCCACCACCAAGTAGTAAACGAAAAGAAAATGAAAGTGATGCATATGAATTGGAAAACTTAGAATTTCCTTCAATATCATCTTCAAGTCAACCTTACACTTCGGTCAGTGGCAGAGCATATATAGAGAATAGCTGTTTTATGAATGGTAGAACGATTTAAGGACATACATTCTCTTTTTTAGACCACAGCAAACACGTCGAAATTAGTGTTTCCAATACCACCGTTTCCTCCACCCCCAGGTGAACAAACGTACCAGTAAAACTTGATGTTTATAATAATCCATTTATTCTGTTACAGGAATGCGATTACCGCCACCACCGCCTCCTTATTTTCCTCCTGGACATGTACCCCCAGGTACGTAAGAGATTGAGAGGCGTTTTTTATAATCCCACTAACGATGTTTATTTTAAATTAAGGTATACGTTTGCCGACAAGACCATTTCCTCCAGGCATGCAACAGCCCCCTAAACTTGCTCGACAGCAGCATTCTTCTACTTCATCGTCATCAAATCAACCAAATGTGTTCAGTGCTCCGCCAAGTTTGATTAATAAACCAACTACCTCAACTTCGACGATATCAGCAGCAACTCCATCATCTACTAAAAATCATATGACCATTGAAGCAAAACCAGTTATCAGGTACCAATCAAGTTGTATTAATTATTTAATCTTATATAACAACATCTTTTCTTTTTAAGAGCTCGACAGGAAGTAACAAAGTTTGTTCCAACAGTGTTAAAAGTAAAACGACCTGGTAAGAAACAGGTTGATCCACCTAAAACGCCTTATGATAATTCAATGGTGATGAAAGCAAGAATGGCCAATGCAGCGATGGTTGGACATCTAACTATTGGATCAACAGATGATGCGTACGATACATTTATGAAAGAAATATCTCAACTAGGATAAGACTTCTTATGATACATGGCAATTTTTTTTATATGTGTTTGTTTTTGCTTTAAATTACTTTCTTTTTCTGGATATACATTTATTATTTCGTACATGTCGACTAATAAATGAAGAGTAAAGTTGATTATGTAAATAAAAGGAGAAATCATGTATTTCTATCATTGTATGAGAATAAATATTATCTTGGGATACAACACAGTCAATAGCTCTTCAATTCTTTTCGTTGTTCTTGATAAAGTAAAATCTCCGCTAGTCGATTCGTCTGTATCATTACTTCTCAGGCCAAAAAAGTTTAATAAATGCTCGACACATCATGATACGACCACTATAATACATTATGATTACTTCATACTAGATGATTTTCACTTATAAAGAAAAATACCACGCCTTGCGGCTACCGTTACCGATGTTGGGTGTTGCCGTGGCAGTTTCAATAGTTCGATATCTTCTCTGCAGTTGATTTAAACTATGTAAGTTAGTGAATATTTACTTTTTTTTTGAACGTGTAAATGTTTATGATACAATTTATTGCATTTAATCATTGTCACACTATATTGTGATTCCAAAAAAAAGAAGTCTTTGGTAATGTAATCAAATAGGAGATCAACTTACTAAACGATTTGGTGCTTGTTGATGGCATACCCTGGAGAAAATGCAAAAGCAATGGGCAGTTTTATTTTTAATTACTTTTAATCGATTGCTTCTTATAAAACAATAAAAGATGAATAGTTTTTGAACATATGGCCGATTTCTTTTTTATTTAGTTCCATATTCGTGAAAGTTTTCATATAACATTGTCTACATTAATAATCACTATCAGTTGAAACACATAAATACTCTGTTTTCAAAATATTACAAAATACATTAAATAAAGTTTTTTTAAATCATTTTTAATTTCATTTTAGTTTCTTATTTTCAATTCAACTGCATCTTCAATAGGTGTTGAAAGACGTCTCCGATACAATATTCACCTAGTATTAATCACTAAAATTTAGCTTGCAGTTTTCGTTTCATAATCGCAGTTTTTTCTTCTAACTAAATATTACTAGTCTGTCTTCTTCGTATGGGTGTATAACGAGCGTCGACATGTTTAAGTACTGCAACTTGTCTGTTAACTTTCATTCTTATTGTAGATTTAAAAAAGAAGTTCCTCACTGTGCAAAAGCTATCGGTTCAATATAAATTCCAGGTAGTGGTATCCAACATTATGTTTACACGCCATTTCATCTAGACATCTGTAAGCTGAAAACTAAAATAAGAAGGTACATAACTACGAGGAAAAACTATTTTATTAAATATTAATATGATAAATGATGGTGATGTCTGGAACAAGACATCTGCGCTCCTAGGTAAGTTCATGGAAAGAAACTAGGCCATGGTGACGTTTGAATCTTTATTAGTCAGCAGTGGCATAAAGATAAAGACTTTTAAAATCATCCTCGTTTGGAAAAATTTGATTTTCACCACTATCCATCCGTTGAAAGAATACGATTTCTCTTTTGTTTCTATAGTGAAATTATTTATTCGCGAAATACCTAAACTGACTTTCTTCCTGAACTATCACACGAACGGGGTTTCGCTGCAAGTACAGATGGCTATGTGGATGTATCTATACAGTGAGAGCTCGCGTTTCATGTTAAATTTAACAAGAATCTAATTAAATGTTTTATGTCGGCATAGGTGTCAGCTATAAATAAATTAAAAGTGGACACATTTTGAGAGAAGAAGAACATAACGGAAACTTTTCTTCCTACAAAGGAGAACGAAACAAAACACATTATTTGTCATTGTAATATTATTGAGAAAACTCAAAAGACACAAATATATCTTTTTTTCCTACTGTATATTTCTATTCATCGTTTTTCTTCTCCTACTACTATCGCAAAACGTCAAAATTTAACACAATTATCTTTGTTGCACAAAAAAACAATTCAAACATCATTTCTTAAAAACAATCTCAAAATGTGGAGCATTTAGCAACTCTTTTCATTGCAGAATGCTCTTCATTTCGTGGACACTTTAGAGAAACAAAAATGACATCGTTATCAACGTTAGAGACGGAACTGTGGCTCTGCGGTATAGATTAGGCACTTACTTTTTTAATTTATTTAGATTATTGTAGGTTGAAGAAACAAAAACATTTAAGACACTCATCGAAAACTATGCGTTTTATTTTGCATATATCAACAAGATGATGCAGAATCTCAGTCATTTTACGTTCAATCAGTCTGAAATTCTCTGAAAGTAGTTTCTTAACGCGACAAAGATATTGGTATTCTTAGAATATAAAAATGGCAAGAGAACTATAAAGCTTTCTCTAGAGAACTCGCTTAAAGTTTATAGTTTCAAAAATGTTTTTTGTTTTTCTAACTATGCAACACGGTAGAAAACATCAAATTAAACAAGTTCTGGAAGTTTTATTACTAGTTGACTACATGACACAAAGTTCTGAAGCATTTTAAACATGAGGCTAAATTTTACTCTCTTTTGCGGATTTCTGTCCTATGTAGCCGTGTGTTTCAAATGTTTTAGTCATGTAGTAACGAATAAGTGGAAACTCTCAAAAAACATGGCAAGAACTGAGCAAACACGTTCAACGTTAGGTAGACAGCAATCCCTGCTGATCATAGAAAACGTCATATTTATCGTTTCGATTTATTAACATTAATCGATACGAAATCATCAAACGCAAACAAATCAATTAGATACTGTATTCTGTGTAGTTTTCATTTTGATACTCTTATACCATAAGACTTTTAGGGAAAAAAACTTAAAAAAATGTATCGACTGCTTTGTCTATGTACCTTATGTACCACGACTATACATGCCATTCATCCTTCTTAAAACTTATTGTGTCAGGTTGGTGATGTAAACATTTCTCTTTCATACAAGACAAGAATCGGTTTGAGTGGTATTCTTTTTACACTTTCTAATTGTACCCGAAACATGCCAAATAAGTTTTAGCTTCGATCGATTGTGGCTATCTAGACCAGTTTTCTGGTGGAAACTTTATGAAGTAGAAAATCCATAGCGGAGCAACTCAACTCCGGAGTTGAGCGCTTTTTCTACGGAGTTGGAATTTGCTTTTTAAACGATCGGAGTTGAGTTGATGACAGATTTTGTCAACTCCAATTTCAGTTAAAAATTTCTTCAACTCCGACTACGTCAGCTCCTGTGGAGCGTGTTTTTTTCACAATCAGGTTTTTGGTTTCGATCACATTGCAGTAGTATGACAAAGAAAATGCTTTCAAAATTAATATTGTTAAAATATAATTTTGATTTATTATAATGATTTCTTTTGTGCATACTATTATAGAAGAAAACGTGACCGTTATACGGACGAAGTAAAAAGCAGGAAGGAAAAACAAGGAATAGATTTTAATTCGGATTAAACGGAGTTAGAGTTGGAGTTGTACCTAGCCGGAGTTGCTCAGCTGTGAACAAATCATTGTTTCCCACATCCACTAATGGAGAAAAGAAAATCAAACGCAGTCGAGCTATCTCTTTAAAAATCTTTCTTTTGTAAAGAATGTTTGTTCGCAGTATTCAATGTGCTTCTAATTTATGTTGATTTAGAATTAGTGGCTCAAGTGTCTTTGATATGATATTTTTCACTAACCTTCCGGTAGTGGCGTAAACAAGATTACTGAACTCTCAGATTTCTTTAGATTCAAATGACTAATTTCAAATTTTTTTGGAAGTCTTCATGGACTCCATTAGTAACTTTATTGGTGAGGAACAAAAAAAGAAGTTTCATCACTTTTATTGGAAGTGTTATACTTTTTAATTGAAATATTTAAACAATATGGAAAATAACAAGAGAGTAATACCATACGCTTATCTTATATTTCTATAACTATCATACAAAATGGTCTGTTTTTGAATGTTATTACGGAAAAGACTAGACTATTAGTATTTATTCAGACTGTTATCTGATAATGTATGTACATGCACGAAGCATAAGGTTGTAAGAAACCAGTTGTAAAAACTTAGAAACACAACATCAGAAGTCGTTTATGATAGAAAGATTTGAGATTTGAATAATATCAGAATCAGTTTGTTATAAAAATTACTTGTGTTTTATTTGAACATAAACAAAAAAAAACAAACAACTAACGTAAACAGTTAAGAAACATGTAACGATTGATTTTGTTGTATTTGTTGAATTACATTCCAAAGTTTTAGCGCTTTGCCAACTTTTAATGTTGATTTTTTAAATATAAATTCTCTATTTAATGAATAGAAACTATTTCCAGTGATACGATATTTCTTAAATATTTGAGATGCGTAATCGTAACCATTTAATTTAAAAAATTTGATTAGATCATCTGTTGACCATGAGTGTACATCGGGTATTTCACCATTTAACCCAAGTATTAATTCGATTGTAAGAACGGATGATGATGATAATTGTTGATAGGTGGATGTGGACGATGATTTAAGTACAGTATCTGAATGAGATGAGGATTGTGTTAATTTTTGTTTTTTAACTTTAGTATTTTTTTTACTATTTCGTGTTCGTTTTGTTGATATCATTGTCTGTAGTGAGGAAATAGGTGTAGAAGATGGTGGCACTGATGGCGGTAGTGGTAATAAAAATTTATCATCACTGTTAATTTTATTTTCTTTCATATTTGGTTTTTGTTCGATAACGATTAGATTTGATGTATGTGTATTTTCTTCATTTGAATTTAAAACAAGTTGTGTGGGGGTTATTGTTTGCATTAATATTTGTTGTTGTTGTGGTTGTTGATTTGTATTATCGATTAAATGTATGGATGATGGCAACGATATGACCGGTTTTTGAATATTACAATTATTCATACGTTCAATTAATTTTGCACATTTATCATTTTTAATTCGAATTGTAAAACCGCCTTTATGAAATATTTTTGTTACTAAACCTAGTTTTAATAGTTCATCAATGATCATTAATATATCATTTCTTAAATAATTATTATTACGTTTTGTTACATATTTAATAATACGATCTAAATCTGGACGACATTTACGTTTTTTTATTTCATCAATAGCTTCGAATACGGGTTTAAAACGTTGATCTGTTATTATATTTAGTAAATCACATGTAATAACTGTCGTGGATGTCGATGTTGGTAATGAATTATTTGACGATGATGATGATGATGAAGCAGAAGAAAAAGTTGAAGACGATGAAGAAGAATCAATTTGAAGATCACTACGAAGATCTTTAACGTCATTTTGATGTAATAGTTGTTGACGTTGTTGTTGTTGACTTACTAATTGTTTTAAAGTTTTTTTTCGAATGAATGAAGGCGATTGTGCTCGAGAATGTTTTGATTCTTGTTGTTGATTATTAAATAATGTGGTGGTTGTCGCTGTTAGAGTAGTTGTTGCAGGTTGAACAATATAATGTGACATTGAATAGATCATCATTTATCTAAAAATCAAAAATAGATATTGTCGTATCCAAGCATAAAATAATTTATTTCTTTTCTCTCTTCTTCGGATCAAATAATATATAATAAAAAATAAAATAAATAACTTGCCTACTATTTTCTAATTTTTTTTAAAAACAAAGTATGTATTAGACACAAGGAAATGTGTACTGTACGCGTCTATAATAAAAACCCTCGTTTGGTCTTTTTTTACATGAATTTTTTTTTTGTTGTTTTGTGTATGTGTGATGATGGTTGTTGTTTTCCTTTCTCTTTTTTTTTCATTTCTTCTTCTCTCTCATTTTTTTTCTTCTTTCTCTCCACACTATATGATCATTACACTTTTTCATGCAATGATGGATGATCACATTGAGTTTGTTGGTACAAAACTTTAGGAGAACGTATTTTATATATATATATCTATGGTAAGAATATAAAAAAAGGAGAGTAATGCACAATAACGCGAACGGGACAGAAGAAGCGAAAAACCGAGTATATATAATTATAAGTAGAGAAAGAGAGAAAGAGAGAGAGAGATAGAAGCGAGAAACAAGAGAAAACATATACATATATACATATACGTACGTATTCATCGACCGTGTACGTTCAATCTTATAAGAAGGAGAGTTCAGTTTTTTAGAGTATGAACATATCTTATTACCGGTGATAAAAAATAAAGAAAAAAATTCTCGTAAATCCTGATTGTTTTTACGAGGACAATATGAATGAACCATAAATAAAAAATAACAAAAAGAAAAATAATAATTTTTTCATTTTTAAAATAATCAATATTACCACCGTTGTTATACAGTTATTGAAATTTTCGAAAATTTGTTCGCTTTTCAAGGAAGAATGAGATCCTTGACTGTCTACCACTAATTAAAATACTCGATTATAACAAAAATAACGACCGATAGAGAAAGAGAAAAGAAACAAATAAATAAAAAGATATGTCTCTGACACATTTTTGTGTATTGAATAAAATACTAGGATACTGTTTAGTTTCCAGTAATATCAATAGTAAAGGTAAATTAAATCAGCACTAGTTTTTGCACAATGTTAAAATACCTTATTTGTAAATATCGTTAATTGTACATCGATCTTCAAACAAAACTATTGTTCCACATAAGATCAGAATGTTACCGTCTGATGTATTTGAATTTTCGATTCAATAGTAGATAAATTGTTAGACGGTTATAAAAAGTGAACTACACTAAAATAAAGTAAAATTGAGATGATATGGATGTTTCCGGATCCAAATCAAATGGAACGACTTTTCAACTAAATGAGTATGTTTAACATAAAGCGTTCAAGTTCAACTTGTTCACATACAAAAATGAGTAAGACTCATATTACATTAGCAGCATAAAGGCTCTGACTACTGTAAAAATTGAACCGGTGGTATTGTGTAATATTCTACATTTTTGTGTTTCACTATAACATTCACACTTCGAAAAAATCTCAAGCGTCGGTTCATATTCTTGCTTTGTTAAAAAGAACAAAACGAGAAAAATATGAAATAAACCAAAAATATTTAACAACTATTGGACAGTCTAATCTATAGAATGAAATTATGACACTTATTGTACTTTAACTACACATTAGTCATCGTTCTTCATATATGTCTTAAAATAAACATCTATAAACGCGAAATGAATCTCTCTCTTTCGGTTAGATATATATATATATATATATTATAGACTATCTATAGCACATACACATAGATACGCACATATACGGACATCGATTATTCGTCGTTGAATGGCTATGCGTAATATTTAATAATAGACTTGTAAAAGACAACAGCATAGGCAAAGAGATGTGATACTTCTCTATTATTCTCTCTTAGCGGGTATTTTTTATAGGGAGAGGGAGAGACGAGAAGAGAGGGTTTAGACTATATATATATATATGAAAAAAAACCGAGAAAAAAACGAGAGAAAAGTTTCACAGAAACAAATAAATCCAAAATTTTTGCTATAGTCTAATAGATACAACTTCGTTTTAATAATAAAACAATCACAAGTTCTATAATAATAAACTTCTAATAAATGAAAATTAACGGACGTTAACAAGTTGAAAAATTGCATTTAAAAGATATACATACATACATAGATATCATATAGTTATAAAAATAAAAGACCTATCAAACGAAACAAAAGAGCGCCTTACGTGTAAAATAAAAGAGGAAGAAGCAGAAGAAGAGAGGAAAGGTTTTTTTTTGTTAATAAATATAGGAATAAGAAAACACACAGCACTCACACGTGTGTAGATATTTATATGCTCTAAGTTAGTGAAAAAGAGATCACATCACCAAAAACCACCACAATCAAATAACGAAATAAAAGCGAAAACGTAATTTAGCAACGAAATTATCTTTCTCTCTCCCTCTCTCTCTCTCTCTCTCTCTCTCTCTCTGTCTATATATAATATATATATAGAGATATATGTCACCATCAGTGCATAATGATAATGACGATAATGAACCAAGTAAACTGAACTATATGGGCAAAACAGAAGAATAAACTTCGACGTGTAATAAATAAATAAATAACTTTTTTTATTCCAGCGATTATAATGCTCTGCACACCTTTACTAGTACCAGTTAACTGAATTATCTTGTTTTCACAAAAGAAATTTCATCTGTTGTCCTCTTTTTGAGAAAAGCTTTTGAGCAGATCCAATCTAAGCAATCAGCAGGGACTGTTGACACTTTCAAGAGAGAGAGACATAAATTCCAAAACGTCCAGAAAAGGAAAGTTAGTACTATGGTATTTCTTTAAATAAAAAGCAGTACGGTTTAATTACAAACGGACATAAAACCACGTCTCGATTATTAAATTCTCACCTCCTGGGTGAAATGTTAGACTTTACTAATTTTTCTCAAATATCACTAGGAAGTTTTCAAGCCTTTGTTCCCTAGTACTTAATTAAATATGTCGTTTACTTAATAAAATCAAGTGATCCTTATTCGCTTTTGTACGAATTTTCTCTTTTCAAATCAATTGAAGCAATCATTGTCTAAAACGTCCGACGAATTTTATCACATTCGTTTTTGTACAAGAATTAATAAACATTCTGAAACTGTCTTATTCGTCCGCTATAGCAGATCATCCGCACTCCATCGCATTTTTTTACTTTTCTGAATGGTACAAAAAAGGACTGATTAAATTAATAAGAAAAGGTCAGATAAAAACCATCACAAGAGAGATAATAGAATAACTGTGATAACAATCAAAAATTTGTCTTAGATTCATTGTTGATATTAGCCAAATCAAGAGAAAGATGGATAATTTTAAACTACTTCATAAACAAATTTAAAAGATAAACAAAGCAGGCGCTAGAAGAAGACTTGTACTATGCTTTGTGTTATGAAATGGATTTTACATATTCGGAATTTTTCAACAATCTGTTCAGACCATCAAAATAAAAGTCATTCTACAATAAATATACGGATAAATAGCAACAGGCTTACTTTGAAAAATGTTCCATCAGATGACGTATCAGATCAAGAAGAAGCGAAGTCATATAATAAACAATAGCACTCTTTAAGAGATAAATGAATGAAATGTAGAGAATGAATGAATTTATATTTTATTCATGAGGACGACATGACTAAGACGATATTTTTCTCCATATAATAGTAAATGAAGACCTATATATGTTATACACAGCCTCTCTTCTATAAGTTCTGGAGATGTGCGATCAACACATAATGTATTCATTTGTTAACTGAAAAACCTTCAGTTCTTCTTCACGTATGTTTTTTGTATTCAACTTGTTTTGATTCAAATGTCTATAAATTAAATTATCAAACTTTTTCATAAAATTCCAAATTAAAAATTAACTCAAACACTTAGTATATATCAGGGCTCGACCAGGCCAGGCTACAAATTTTCGGCCTGCACCAGGCTAAGGCAGACCAGGTCTAAACTGAAATAGATTCAGGCAGACCTTTGAAAACACCAGGTCATGGTTATTAATGAACGCCGTGCATCACTAAATCCTGACACGGACTTTTCTTTTCATCTTATGTTACTATTATTTGTACATTTTTTTATTAAAAAAATGACCAGGCTTCTACAGACCATGCCATGGTAGGCCGAGAACAATGGCAGGCAGACAGGCAAGGCCCAGGAAATATATCGACAGGCCCAGGCAGATCTAAACATTACGGGCCTGACGCAGGCAGACCAGATCTCAAAAGTGTCGGCCTGTTTCGAGCCCTGGTATATACCTTATGAATCGGTTCAAAGCAGAAAATACACTGTGATCAACCAAAAGCTAAAGTAGAAAATAGATAATACTTATACTATTTAGAATTATCTAGCAAATATGCGTTTTTGGTATAAAGTTGTGTTAAAGTGGTTTTGTCAAACAAAAAATTTTTAACCATAAAAAATAATTTTGAAACATTCATATAATACTTATGAAAAGTCATGATAACACGATTATCTCCTGGACTCTAGTACACCACTTATAATTAAAACGTCAAATAGCAGATTAGTTTTGAGGACGATTTGTGCTGCTCAATTAAAACTTGTCGGAAATATCTCTTGTTGATAATTATTTTTATTGCTTCCATGATGCATTAGAATTCACGTTAATGAATGAATCAAATGATCAAGGTTAATCCGATACAAGTCTTGACTAAAATATATAATACTATTAATGGATAAAGACAAGGAAAAGAGAAAAGAATCACTATAGAAAGTGAAGCTGTAATGTAATTTTGACTATAATGAAGAAGAGCAATTTTATGTTTTATATTTGTACAATTTAATCTTTTCTCCTTTTTCGGAGTTTACATCAATGAAATATTGAAAGAAGAAATGAAACGGAACCTGAATCTTTCACATAGTGTATAGTTCTTTGACACAGTATATGCGAGAGGCGGCTACTTTACCAACAAGAAACAATCGTTTTGCTTATTACACTATTTATATATATATATATACAGTGATGCGTCCTAATTTCGACATTAAATTTTGTATGCTTTGTATTTCGAGCTTTTCTCAGTCAATTTTGAAGATTAAGTGAAAATTTTTGGATAACCGTTTAGTCGAAATTTATATCCATCGATGTGTATAGAAATATTTTGGTTTTCACTTATAATATCGAGATAAAAGGGTTAGAATGAATTCATAACTTGATTCTTTTTTCTTTTCTGTCGTTTCATAATCCCAACATTTCACGTACTTTTCTTCTTATTTCAACACTCCTTTACAATAACATAAAATTTATGCATATAACTTTGCATACAACGGTGCAGAACAAAGTGAGATAAAACCTTCTCTATTTTCTATCGAGATACTCATGAACTACGCAAAATTGAACTGTGTATTTTTTCCAGAAAGAACACACGTTTACATGAACTTCTTTAGTAGAAAAGAGCTGTAACTGATGAAAAACTCTGCTGGAAATGATAAAGTTGGTCGCTCACTTTCCCATAAAGCCACGGTTGCCAAATGCAGATCGTCAAAGGAAGCGAGGCAACTTTTTTTGATATATTAACTGGATATGTATCAAAAATATTTCTCTATGTTCAAATCAACTGTTTTATTCCATTTTTTTGTTCAGTTGACGAAAAAAAGAAAGATCTCACATACACTGTAAAACTTGATATCGAAAAAGTGATCATCATCGATTTTGGCAAACCAAAACTGTAGTTGTACTGGGTAATCGATCACTTAGTAGAAGGACATTTGTTGTTCTCTGGTAAACGAAAAATTAGTGAGAGCAAATAGTCAAACAAGGCGACGAAACAGGATGGACGGCTGGCAGTTCTGTATTGAACCTTTGAACACTAATTTTTTACAGTAAAGAAGAAAAAGATAGGGAAAATACGGGAACATTATAATATTTTACATAGACTAACGAATATGAATTTCAGTTACACGATTTATCCAAAAATTTTTACTTAAATCTTCAAAATTGATTGAGAAAAGCGCGACATACAAAGCACAAAAAATTTAATGTCGAAATTAGGGAGTATGACTCTTTATACCTAAAATTTCATCAGAAAGAGAAGAGGAGAGGCGAATATACAGCTCTTTCTTTTTTCCTTTCTGTCGTCACCAGAGCTGCGAGAGTCGTAGTATCGTATCTAGTTTTCAAACTATGTCGTAGGGAGTCATGAGAAACGCAAGGGAAGAACAAGAAGAAAGAAAAAAATTGATCAACCAATTAGAACTCGATGCGGTAAGTCCTTCTATCGTGTATAGTGTGTAATGATGCTCATACTCTGTTCATTATTCCCTTTAACTTACTATGGTAAAGAACAAAAAATCTCGAACAAACAACAATTTGAATTATATATGCAAAAAGAATAAAGAGGAAAAGTGTATATGTCAGCGTGTATCAACCGCAAAAGATAGAAGTAGATATAGAGATTTTTGATCAGGGGTGTATTTGACAAAAATTCTTATGTCGTTCTTTTCTGTATATATTGTGTTTCTATTCCGTAAACTTAAGACAAGCTTAAGAGACAGTCCGTGAGAAAACCGCGTTTTTCTGACATACTTTCCACCTCCTCAATTTCAAAATTCGTTTTTGATCACAGATTCTGAAAGAACGTATACGATTTGGTCAGAAAACTATTAAAAAT
>CAJNOQ010004204.1:0-18083 GCA_905250885.1 Didymodactylos carnosus | reverse complement strand
CATGAATGATTCAACTTTATAAAAAATCGGCGAAAAATCGAGTTCTTGACACCCTTCAAGTTTTTTTGATTTTTACGATAGAAAGAAGCATCGAAAATTTTCAGGGAACACATATTCTTGATCGCCGCAAAATTCTCTATCGAATGGTGTCTGAAACATCGAAAAAAAATTTTTTGCTCGAACCTTGCTTTGCGTGCACCTTACAATAAAGAGAGAATACTGACGCTACCTTCTGACTTCTTGTTGTTGTTATTATTATAGTTCGTCATCAACTGTTTATGTATTATCAACACGTAATGCTCAAGCAGGTCTTCATTCAGCCTATTGTAATACCACAAACAATAAATATAGAAACAGAAGAGATACATACCATACTTAATCAGTTAGAAACACTTCAATGGAAAGATTTAACTGAAAATTATCGATATAATAGAAATGTTGAGTTATATAAACATGGATGTTAATTAATATTTAACATCAAATAAATTATTATCATCATATAATTTCGTTCTATTAATTTTTCTTTCTGTCCTTGCACGGAATCGAAAGAGGCAGGTGCTGTACGTGGAAGAAACACCTCATTACATTTTTTTCCGTTAATGTAACGTACAAAAGAGAAAATGTGGACGTCCACACTCTTCTATTAGTCAGAGCAGCTATATCGAACCGTTGCACATTTCTGTTCTGACAGCTAGCTTTCGACGAATGCTGAAGTACTTATAGCTACGTTCTTGAATTGAAATGCTGTGGTGTGGCTCGTCTAACAGTCAAAGATAAAGGCAATGAGAACAGTTTGGGAAGATGGCGCAGCATCACATCAGAATAATATATTGC
Organism: Didymodactylos carnosus; assembly: GCA_905250885.1. Lineage (NCBI taxonomy): Eukaryota > Metazoa > Rotifera > Eurotatoria > Philodinida > Philodinidae > Didymodactylos > Didymodactylos carnosus. Next base: position 17,249 of record CAJNOQ010004204.1, on the reverse strand, counting down.
GTACAGAATAATATTTGCGTCCTTGACTTTTTATTTCGTCATTGTTCGTGCTCAAATGAGATGACCCTAATCATTCGAACTGAATAATGATTAACTGGGAATGATCAATATTACTTAATAATTGCTGTTTTATTTCACGTACAGATAATATATTTGAAACTACTAGATTATCATAAAAATGATTAAAGGTTGGGAGACACATGGAGACTGACATTCTATACTACTGTCCTCCTGCGCTACTTAATTCCACAATGAAAATACAACTGGATTTGTTGATCTATTTCGATTACTGTGATGACTTATATTTCTAAGGTCTTGGGTTTATTTCGTGAGTATTATATGACATGTATATTCTATGTATTATTATTTATTATTATTTACATTATTTTTTACTGTATTAGGTATTTTTCTTTGTTTTGTAAGTCAGTGGTAGTTTTTAAAAGCGTAGTGGAATAAATAATATACATAGAATATACATGTCATATAATACTCACGAAATAAACTCAAGACCTTAGAAATATAAGTCATCACAGTAATCGAAATAGATCAACAAATCCAGTTGTATTTTCATTGTGGAATTAAGTAGCGCAGGAGGACAGTAGTATAGAATGTCAGTCTCCATGTGTCTCTCAACCTTTAATCATTTTTATGATAATCTAGTAGTTTCAAATATATTATCTGTACGTGAAATAAAACAGCAATTATTAAGTAATATTGATTAATCTCAGTTCGAATGATTAGAGCAAGGGGGAAAAGCGGATTCGGGAGTATTCTAAGTATTGGAAATATTTGCGAATACCAGAGAATATCTGAAATTCCATGAGAATACTTCAGAATACGTTAGAATCGTCTAGTCATATAGAATCGACTATTCTGATCACGAATATCGCCGTTAAGCTTTTCAAAGTGAAAAGATGGCTCAGGAAAAAGCGTTTACGGAATTTGGTCCTTCGGTGAAAAACAGGTTTTCCAAGCTGTAACGTCCACTGTTCGCGTAGAAAATATATCAAAAACACACACCCCCCAAAAACAAAGCTTAGGAATACCGACAAAACGCCAAAAAATCGGTTTTTGAGGCCTCCCGTTGGACCCAAAGCCAAGCCGATCGCAGCTTGAAACTTTTGCCACAATCTGCAACTTTTCTCGCTCTTCTCGATGGCAATGTCAAAAGAAACAGAAAAGTTGTGGAACAGATCTCTAGATGGTCTCCAGAAAACCTTTTAAAGATTCTCAAGACCATTGAGCAAACTAAATTCACCATCATGATCAGCATATTTTATTACCTATTTTCAGCCGTGTTCGAAAATTTTTGAGGTATGCTGGCGGTCACGAAAAATAATGTAACTTTTCATGTAGAAAAAACCTCATTTTTCGTAAACTATATTTCGCGACGAGACATTGACCTTAAAATTCATCCGACAGTTATTTAAACAGGTAAAAATATCCTGATCATAATGGTGAATTTAGTTTTCTCAATGCCCTTAGTGCTCAACGGTCGTTAGTTTTGCTGTTATGGGGCCTTCCATAAATTGAATGCTGCTCTATGAATAAATATCGTAAAGAGCTGGGAGACGTCTCATTATCTTCAGAAATGTTTGCTCTACAGGATGAACGTATTTGAAAAGAATTTCTAGATTGAACTCGGAGACTTCATGTTCTGAAATTCTGGTTTTCCAGAGAGCCTGATTTCAGGCGTTTTGATGGAACCTCTGAATACACCACCTGAGATCGGAAATCAGCTGTTCAAATCTTTTTTCAAATTTATTCCGGCTATTATGGTCGACGAGAAAAATGAAAACTGAAGGTAGCGAACAATTTTTGGACCAAATGTGGGATTAAGTGGCGAAGTATTTAATACACAAAAACCGCTGCCGGGCTTCGTTAAGTTTCCTATTAACAGATATTGTAGAGCTTTTCAAGAGCTATTTTTCTATATCAAGCTTTACCATAACTTTATATTAGATTTTGAACAAAATCGTTTTTGTTAAACACCGATATGCTTTATGTACCGCCTCAGAAAAGTTATTTTAATAAGTCGCCATAATGTTATAATGGTTCATATGCACTTCGAAATGTGTAAAATCATTTTCTCTACAAAATGTGATCATAACTAGGTCTAAAAAGCAGTGGGCCAAAAGCAGTGGAAAAGCGGGCTCCGTCCACCAAAATTTCCGAAAGCAGGATGGGGTGTACACTCTGCCCACACAAACGGTCGCTTAATACGTGTTCAAAGAATGAATAAACAAAAACCACGCTGAAAGATATGTTGTATTACCATATAAAAATAAAAACTATTTATGGTGTCTTAGTCCAAAAGGAAAACTTTCTCTTTATCTTTGATACTTCTTGACTTAAGAATATGAAATCTGTTTCAGTACATTGACTAAGAGCTATAGTTGTTAAAAATAGTTTTAAAAGTTGGTGAGAAAACTTTTGGAGGAATGAGAATACTTCCGAATGTCTGCGAATACTTCCGAGTATATGAGAATTTCGGAATACGGGAATCCGCTTTTCCCCCCTTGGATTATAGCCATCTCATTTGAACATGAACAATCACGAAACAAAAAGTCAAAGAGATATACAATAAAGAGAGAATACTGACGCTACCTTCTGACTTCTTGTTGTTGTTATTATTATAGTTCGTCATCAACTGTTTATGTATTATCAACACGTAATGCTCAAGCAGGTCTTCATTCAGCCTATTGTAATACCACAAACAATAAATATAGAAACAGAAGAGATACATACCATACTTAATCAGTTAGAAACACTTCAATGGAAAGATTTAACTGAAAATTATCGATATAATAGAAATGTTGAGTTATATAAACATGGATGTTAATTAATATTTAACATCAAATAAATTATTATCATCATATAATTTTACACCTAAAACACTGTTAAAACGTATTAATCAAACAATAATTAATGGTCATCGCGCTGCTAAGATAAGAATTAAAAAATATAAAATGAAAATTTTGTTTTCATTAGTGATAGTGAGAGCAATGATGATGAATTTCGAGAAAACGGTCAGATGTACAACATCCAATTCTTTCTCTCACGCACATTGTCCATACCCCAGTCACTATCCAGCACACATAAAACTGTTGCTTTATGAAAGCCGTCAGGATGCTCAAAAAAATCTAAAATATGTGGTTGAGGAACTTCTACACGATGTGCTCATCGCTTACGTGTAATGCCTCTCAAACGATGTTAATATGAAATGGTACGTTATTGGCAGCAAAGAAACAGTCACCTTAGGCAATTAAAACAGTAAAAGACCTACCTCTAGAAAAGGACTCCGCCGTTTAAGAAAAACAACTCCGTTTGAGCTTATATTCTACAGTTTTGTAGAAGAATGGAAGGCGAAGTTTTCTGTCGTCTCAGAATTTTTTCAGACCCCTCCTTATTAACAAACCTAGGCTAACAACTTTTCTCAGTTGATATACTACCAGTCTAAATGATGGGTCCTATAAAATTTTATAGAGATGTTATGTAGGGCTCGTTCACATATTACTTTGTTCAGTTTTCAATGCTCGTTCAGAAACACTATATAAAGACCAGCCAATTTCTCTTCTAGACGAAACGCAAGTGAACTTTCTCTAAAGAGTACAGTTTTGTCCAAAAAACTGCTTTGAGTAATTTGGCTCGCGTTTGTTAAGCTTGTGCTGTTTCAAAAAGATTTTTGGCGCAAAACATGCTCATCACTTGCGCAACAAAATGGCCTTTCAACGAAGTTCAAATACTCACGCCCCTAGGCTACAGAAACGATTTATTGAAAAAAGTACCATTTTTCGACTTTTTTAAAAAATGATTTTTTCGATTTTTTTCACTCAATTTCACCTCTCACATGTTAAAAACACATTTTTAAGATAGGGCGAAGTTTCCTGAAGATGTGGCATCTGCATTTTCGAGGAAAAAACCATAAATATCTAACTGCATTAGACTTTGCACTTTTACACTAGTCTTTCAACGACTAATTTTATTAAATCAAGAAAACAGCTTATTTTACATTTAAAAGTGTAGAAGTGAACATGTTTTGCATTGACGCACAAGTTTTTTTTATCAAAATCAGTTAGTTTCCATGTTATCTAGCGTTTGACGATAACGTTCTGTGTATTTCGACGGCGTAAACTGATGATGTCTTTCATAACAGAGATACCACAGCACACAAGCTATGTGAGCACAACACCCACAGCTCCTTTCACCGGTCGGACATTGACAGTACCATGATTTAATTGGTAGTTTTTCATAAAACCGAGTCACTAATGTATATTCATCATCATCGTCGTCCTCATCAGACGAATCGTCACTTTCTGAACTACTTTCTTCTTCGTCATCATCACCCAGTTTATATTCGATCCAACAGTAATACTGAGTAGAACTCCAGTGACTGGAGTGTCGAGAGTCAATTTTACATCTAAGAATTGTGTCGCTGTGTTTTGTCACTTGTACTTCATAATCCCCGTCATTTTTGTTCAAATGTGCTTCAGTATATCGTCGAGCCTGTTTAATTTGATAAGTTCCGAAACACAAATCTCTCAGCTGTTCTTCTGTCATTTTTGGGAAAGCAATTTGCGTGTCTTCAAGCTTGTCCCATTTACAACGAGAGTTGAATGGGTTTTCCAAAACTCGTTCTTTCAGTTCATTCTCTGCGTCCGCTCTAATTTTCATAATTTTTGCTAAACGTTCTACTTTCTTTGGATCGACACTTGAGATGAGTGGAGGTCTAAAACAATTGAGAGCTGCGGATGCAATTTTTACACACGCAGCAATTTTTTCAAAGAGCGAATTTGAAATAGTTTGATAAAACAACAAAAACTTTTTCAGTCGACCATGATACATTTCGACTGCACATCTCACTTTTGTAATTACAAATACACAATGTAATAGACATCATCTTAACATAATGGCTTTTTTTTTGTTCGCTGTAAGTTTTCTTTTGCAGAACGTGATCACTACTTTTATTCACAAAAAAATAAGTAGCATCCCATGTGAATTTAAATCCATTCCCAAAGAATGTTTTCGAATAAATAGTGTCCTGTGCAAGTGCTTGTTGATAAGTTAAATGATTTAGTCCTAAAAAATTTGGTACAAAATGTTTTAGTAAACAATCCATTACGGCATCGCACGAGTTAGAAACGCGTTTTCGACGATCTTCGGAACTCGTGTCGTAATTAAAAAGAATTCCAATCTGATTGTAAGTTAGATTTGTTTTTAACTTAACTCAAAACATGAGTAATACGTCAGCAATTGATCTATGTTTGCTTCCTCGCATTGAATTCGAGTCTAAAATAACTTTCAACATTGTCTCTAACTCCGTTTTTCCCCAACCAGTAAAAGTCTTGAAGTCTTCTTCTTCCATAAGATGATTGTCAAAAGAGAGAAGAGATTGATTACGCTTCTTTTTGACTTCATTTTTTAAATCCAAAATCAATTGGCTAGCTTCTTGACTGGAAAACTTCGGTGGCTCTAATTGACTGGTATCGATTGTTGTAGCCACGTCTAAGTGAGCTGATTTCAAATGGCTGGCGCAGATTTTCTGTTTTGAATGAATGTAAACATCATGGTCAAGAAATAGGTCCAAACGAGCTGGGGCGGGAACTAAAATAGAACTGTTTGATAAATGTATTCGATAAATAAAACAGCGGCTGAATTGAATTGGAACTCTCCAACATTCTTGCAAATTAACGACCAGATTAAAGTTCTCATTCAAACGAAACAGTTCTTGCTTTTCACGATCGATTTTCTTCTTTGCACGTCGATATTTCGTATCACAGGATAAACAAACATAAGGTGTTTCGTCTTCTTCGAAAACTGATCCCGTACGTGCTAAAAAATCTCGTAACCACTCGTATGATGGCGTAGAAATGTTTCGAAAAGTATTTGGTTTAGAGAGATCAATCGGCTTGCCACAGGTGACCGCGATAAATTTACTTCGATGGTGAGGCATTTTTTGAAAAACGAAAGTGTGAAAATGGCAAAGAAATTGTACAAAAGTGTACGAAGACAAAGTGGGTATTTTAAACGATTTTTTCTCCTTTCTGTTAGTCCATTCTGCTAGAAAGTAGCACGTGGAATTATCTTTTCCCCAACTTTTCCCTTTCTGTTCTCTTTCATCGTATCTTTCCATGCTAATATTCGTACAGAGCGGCTAACTTTGATGACCATTTGTGTTAATTCCATCAGAAAAAACCGTCTAATTATTGATAAGCTGTTTTTTACGTTAACTTGCCAACTCACAAATAGTAGGCGCTGCCGTTAGCTGAAAGATTAGTGTAAAAGTGCAAAGTCTAATGCAGTTAGATATTTATGGTATTTTTCCTCGAAAATGCAGATGCCACGTCTTCAGGAAACTTCGCCCTATCTTAAAAATGTGTTTTTAACATGTGAGAGGTGAAATTGAGTGAGAAAAAGTCGAAAAATGGTACTTTTTTCAATAAATTGTTTCTGTAGGCTAGGGGCGTGAGTATTTGAACTTCGTTGAAAGGCCATTTTGTTGCGCAAGTGATGAGCATGTTTTGGGCCAAAAATCTTTTTGAAACAGCACAAGCTTAACAAACGCGAGCCAAATAACTCAAAGCAGTTTTTTGGACAAAACTGTACTCTTTAGAGAAAGTTCACTTGCGTTTCGTCTAGAAGAGAAATTGGCTGGTCTTTACATAGTGTTTCTGAACGAGCATTGAAAACTGAACAAAGTAATATGTGAACGAGCCCTACATAACATTTCTATAAAATTTTATAGGACCCATCATTTAGACTGGTAGTATATCAACTGAGAAAAGTTGTTAGCCTAGGTTTGTTAATAAGGAGGGGTCTGAAAAAATTCTGAGACGACAGAAAAATTCGCCTTCCATTCTTCTACAAAACTGTAGAATATAAGCTCAAACGGAGTTGTTTTTCTTAAACGGCGGGGTCCTTTGTTCTATTCTACACGTAGAAATCTATTCCATTTCTTTCATTCAGCAAAACCAGAGAAACAAAAGAGAATGATATTGATCGATATCTACGCATAGACTATACTATACGTCTGCGCGTAGACTTATTACTGAATCGACGGCTTCCATAGCGTAATGGAAATAATTTAACGCTGTAGTTTTTGCTCAAATTCTCTTCAACAATCAGCATAGTATTATAGGTTCCAATGAATTCCGTAATAACGTCTAAAGTCGAACGACCATGTCACTATTTCTGGTATTTCTTGCAGCAAAATGTTAGTAACGTTCGCCGGTACGTTTAGTATAGCACCCTGTTCTGTAAAGCTTCATATATTTTGCTAGTTCTAATTTTTAAGCTCTTTTTTTCTCGGTATACAAGGCTTTATATAGACTCTGTAGGGGGTATTCTCGTTTCGTCAACAATGCGGCCACTTCAAAGAATATAGATCAGAGAACATCAGAGGCGGGAGGTGCGGTGTGAGAGTGAGTTGTCGACGAAACAAGAATACTTCACTCTGTAGAACTGTTTTTGCTGTTCAATATTTTGTTCTTTCTTGTTGACCATTGTGGTTAGCAGAAAACTGTTATGATTGTAAAAAATAACCAGACATAGAAAATAAAGATAAAACGGTCCTGATTGAAATACATATGTCATTGATGAAACAACGTATTCATAGAGTATAAGAAAGAAAGAAGATTTTATGCCAACGGCGTCGAAAAAAAAAGGTTAGATTGCTCGCGCTGTGCCCTGGATAGAGGCGTGAACAAAAGGCAGCGTCGCGTGAGCGCCTTAGGTAGAGAGAATATGATACAAAGAGCAAGGCGTAAAGGGTATCTGATGCACGAAAATTGAGACAAGCACATTAGCGGTTATTATAACATTGTCAATTCGTCGGAGTCTCATTTGCTATGTAGTTTCCCAGTTTTAGATGTTGTATTTGCAGTGATTGACCAGATGGTTGGTAAGTAGATCAGCAACCAAACTGTTGGAACAGTACCCATGGCCATACCAAACAACAATGTGTGTGAAGGAACCGTACGAAAATAAAATGCTTCACTACATGACCACGTTAACCAGACCAAAAAGGACCATAAAGTGGATAAGTACAGTGCACGATTATGTAAAGAAAAAGCAGTTAATGTACGCAATACAGCAAAAGTTAATGTCCACCAAACAATCACACGTCGTAAAATGAGTGCTGTTATACCATCATTGACCAGTACAGTTGCACTACCAACAAACAAATGTTCTAATAATTCAGGTTTATAAGTTAAAACAGCTGCACCGATGTAATTGTAAATACTGACAAGTAACAGCCAGTAGGAGAGCAAAGGAAGAGCCATGATGGAAACAGGAAAAAAAATATAACAGAAGAGAAAAAAGTATATGGATATTGTGGAGTAGTATTGCTTGATGTGAAGAAGCCTTTTAACTTTCTTTTCGAACAGCACTACACACTCTAGAGCAAAAGGTGAATTAAAAAATCCACTTTTTTTATTGACTTAAGGTTATCATATTTTATCAGCTCAGTGCACATGTGATAGCAACTTTTGTTATTATGCATAGACATAAAAATCATACTTTTTGATGCGTGAAAGTGCTATCCTAGTTTCATCTCCATCATCCATTGTTGAAATATTTTTTCGATAAATGTTTTTTCCTGTTTCAGGTGGGCTGAGGTTGGCCTTGAGAAAAAAAACTAGTGAAAAATGATTAGTGTGTTGATTCCCTTCCTCCATTAGCTTCGAAGACGAATGGAACTTAGAGATCTGTGTTTCATTAGTCCTTAAGCCTTCTAGGCTCGGTTCAGCCGCGGTAGAATCTTGCAAAAAATTAAAAATGGCACATTTTTTTGTAATATAATCCGATGTATACACCCTCACCCATACTCACCCGATCTCAATCCCACGGAGAATCTGTGGTACATGCTTGAAAATCAAATGAAGAAACATCAGCCCAAAATATAGAAAAGAACTTCAAAATCTATTGCTGGCAGAATGGACCAAAATTAAATTACGTGTACTAGAAAAATTCCTCAATTTAGTTCCCAGTCGTTTGTATGAATCAAAATGAAAGGGTATTTAACACGGTACTGATTTGTTTAGAACTGTTTTTGTTCTTAAAATAAAAATTTATTTTTACGTGTGAGTCCATAATTTGTTATTATTTGTTTATTATCAACATACACTAAAATTTCTCATCAGCGCACCAAACACTATCTTCCGTATCGATATCATCGACACATAGGTATGCACCAGTTACAGTTTTTTACCAGTTAACTGTAACTGTTATAACTTTAACTGTCATAACTGTGTGACTGTAAAAACTGTAACTGCTATAACTGTGTAACTGTAACTGTCATAACTGTAGGCAAATATTCTAGAGTGAGTTAGTCTGCTACGATTTACATGCATTTTAAGGGACATTCTTAAAATGCATGCAAATCGTAGAAGACTAACTCACTCTAGAATATTTGCCTACAGTTATGACAGTTAACTGTAACTAGTGCATGACTATTGATAGATATTCCATGAAAATAAAGTTTGTTCTTCTCTTATATTAAGTGTAGGAAGAAAGTCGTTGAGCATGAATGTTATGTGCCATCTAATTAGTTGTTCAATATGTCAAGCTCATTATGTAGGCAGTACGCGTACTACTCTCCGAAAACGTCTTAATCTTCATTAACATCGATTCATCCCCAGTACCTTGATGATACGAATTGCGTCAAACACTTTACCTTACCTACTCATTCAATAACTAACTTAAAAATTTTTATTATTAGAGCTAACTACATCAATGAACAGCAGCGTCTAGATCGTGAAAAATATTGGACTCAAATAATATAGTCATTTATTAACACAGACAATTGAACCCTCCTCAATGATACTTTTCTCTTATTAGTTTTCTGTTGCCCGTTTGTTCACTCTCTATATGAGTCTATTATTAATCTGGAACAAAACAAGAAACATTCTATTACTGTTACCATCATAATAAGAATGTTCACCATTTTTTATTATTATGTAGGCATTGGAATTTTGTATTTTATCTTTTTTGCTTTATACATCACTGTTATTTAGAATATCACCATTATTTCATGTATATATAGGCTAGTCTGTACATATTATTTATTATTGATACTAACGCAATAATAAAGTGCCGGCAATTCAAAAGAGAAGCAAAAATTGTTTTTGATTTTTTTTTATCAGTAGATCGGGCTCATCGAACTACCTTGGTAAAAACCGAACCGTGGATTTTCGAAAGTCTTTTTCCATTTAAAAAATTTTAAAATATTGATTTTTTAAAAATGGATTTCAATTCAAAAAGTTGCCTAACTACTTACTAACCAAAAAAACTAGATAGGCTTACAAGAAGTTCGGGTGGGGTTCCAGCTGTTCTGCCCGGCCTTCAGCAATTTCAGTCGACCCCTCAGGTTATAAATATAGCTGAATTACTCTTTATATTCAATTTTGTATGTAAAATCAGAAAAAAATAGTACCGAAATTTTAAAAGGACAATAAACCATGAAATTTTGTTTTTTTTTCGAAATTTAGCTGAACTTTGCCCATTTTTAATTTTAAAATCTTTTAAATGGAAAAAGACTTTCGAAATCCACGGTTCAGTTTTTTCTAGGTAGTCCGATGAGCTCGATCTAATGATCAAAAAAATCAAAAACAATTTTTGCTTATCTTTTGAATTGCCTGCACCTTACAATATAAAATTATTACAATGCATACAATTGGTTCTTATCCTGTGATACTCATGTTATCAAAATTTGGAGGTGGTGCAGTGAAGAAAATAGATTTAAGTAAGAAATATAGCACTGCGACAAAATGCATGTTCAAGTTATCACTTAAAACACTACTCGAGCTTTCGACCTTTATTCAAGCGTCATGACCCTGAAATTGCTGAAGACCGGGCAGAACGGCTGGAACCCCACCCGAACTTCTTGTAAGCCTATCTAGCTTTTTTGGTTAGTAGTTAGGCAACTTTTTGAATTCAACTTTGAAACTTTTTGAATCATGGCTCTTCCTTTGCTCTCCTACTGGCTGTTACTTGCTAGTATTTACAATTAAGACGTTTTCGGAGAGTAGTACCGGTACTGCCCAAGCTAAAAAAAACGACACTGCATCGCTTTTTTTTTCTGCTGGGAAAGTTACTAGATGCAGCTAGATAACTAGATTTTTTGAGGGTGATTTAGCTAGATGCTGCTGCTGGAGCATCGACTTATCTAGCTGCATCGCCCGATGTATCGACTGTAATCCGCAAAATAAAAAGGTGAATGCCTCATTTCGCCGATATCTGGCGACATTTGTGCGATACACTGATCGATGTATCTAGAAGTGCATCGAGCGATGCATCTAGNCGATGCATCTAGATAACCCGATGCTCCAGCAGTTGCATCTAGCTAAATGAGTAAAAAAAATCGGCCGATGCACCAGCAAAGGCATCTAGATATTTCTGCTAGAGAGGTTTTGCTTGGGTGCCTACATAATGAGCTTGATATACTGAACAACTAATTAGATGACACATAACATTCATGCTCAACGACTTTCTTCCTAGATTTAATATACGAAGAAAAGGCCGATAAGCCACCTTAGTTGACCGAACTTCTTGCAGAACTTGACTATTAACAGTTAAATATTTTTAGTGAATATTCTCTTCGATAAGAAAAAGTGCTTTGTTTTTGCCAAACGATCATATTGTGAACCAGATAACTCAAAAACTAGGCGGTATCCTTTTGGGCAAAATAGTCTATTTCAAAGTGCGAGTGTAGTACGCCACATTAATTAAAAATTGAAGAAAGGGTGCCCTTTAAATTAAGGCTGTTTTAGTTAGCTAACTTGTGAGAAAATCAGGAAAATTTCTAATGTATCTTTTTATGTAAGTATATATATAATATTCTATGTATCTTTTTAGAAAGGAAAAAAATCTTCATAATGCGGTAAAATTGGTTATTTGATTTGAAAACGGATATTTAAATACATATATACATATGTATAACTGATATTTATAAAGAGGAAGAATACAGTTCAGCTTTAAATTGCATTAGCTTTTGTAACTGTTAATCAAAAATCAAAATTTGTTCTATTCCGTACATAGACCTATCAAAAATAAGTCTACGCGTAGATATAGAAGTAGAGTACAGTCAAGGCGTATATATAGATCAATATCATTCTTATTTTTCCGAAAGGATATTGCCTAATTCTTGAGTTATCTGGTCGACAATACGATCAGATAAAATAGGGTATTTCCTGATATTCTGAAGTGGGTTAGATGAGTTTTGACGAAGTTATGAATTTTTTAATTTTTGATGAAAATAATTTAAAGTGGTTTATTTCACTTAGGATAGGTTTTCACCCGGTTCTGGCATTTTGTTCTGAAAATTTATATTGCCACGAGATTCAGCATAGTCGATAACCTATATTTTTATTCATTTCTGACAGTCCCAAACCTAACGGCAGAGGAGTGGTGGGGCTTCAGGAAAAGCGTCCATAGTTCCCGAATCATGGATTTCCAACATGCTGCTTGGATCCAGTTTTATAGAGGACACTTCAGACTATGTATCTATGAAAAAACTGCCAAGTTTCAGCGGACCGAACTGGTTTTCTGCAAATCTCATGAAAAACCGGTCTTTGAAGTTTTCCCCAAATTCGTTTTACTTTATGGAAACATGGCTTCAGGTCTTGGCTACCGAATGGTGTAAACCGCAAGTCTCTTTCTGTTATTTCTATTGAGTTATTCCAAAAACAATCACCAGCCTTGTATTTTGGAACCGATAGTGGATAGTTTCTGATGCTCATGTCCCGACCTATCTTTGCATTACGGTTTGTACATTCTCAGTAGATTTTCGGACCTATGCAATAGTTGACCCTCATACTTTAAATAGATAATCTAGAGACACTATAGATTATTTGATTCAATTTTGAAGTGAAAGTAATGTCAATGTCGTAATTCCTTCGGGACCTGGAATTTCAGAAGACTATTGATCGCAAAATAGATGCATTTCTAACAGTTAAAATTCAGATCAGTTCTAGAGGAGAGCCATGGCTGTATCTTGGTAAAAGTTTTATTAACGAAAAAATTTTCTTTTCTGTTGGATCGAGAATTACTAGCATTTTACGGGGAAGAAATGAAATGCTTATATCTGCCAAAGCATTCAGTCAAAGTGGCTCAAACTTGTTAGATGATCAACATTCGGTGAGAGCTATGGTCACATAAAATTGGAAACTATTAGCTACCATGGTTCTTCAGACGCCAAGTGGGAAACTTTAGGTGAGTACTACAAATCTGGATCTTTCTGTCCGCCCAAACTCATAAATACTACTTTCGACGATTTATCTTTGATTGTAAGAACAGCTTCGGCCAGTTTTGCAGTTGTTGTTAAGAAATCCGTCGGTGCTGTGTTTTCAGGTTGTGGCGCTGTATCGTTTAACTCGCTTTCATTGGTATCTTTGTCGTACTCAGAATTGTTATCGGCACGAAAGGTGAAACCCTGTGGATTAAAATTTGGAAAAAATGATTTCTTAGTGATGGCTGTACGTGATTTTACGACACACCTTTTTCGTAAATGAAATGACCGATGCGGTCGAAACACGCTAAACGATAAAAAATACTATACATAGAAATGCTCAGATTAATTGAGTACATGAAATCATATATATTAGATTGTTTCTTTTAATACCTTAGGCTTTACCAAAGCAGCAAAATGGTCAGGAATCCAGTAAGAAATTTTGTAAGAAAACCATATGGTAGGTATTTCCTATCGACTCCAAAGCAGATAAATTGTATTGTTTCGAGAGGCTGGTGTACGTGGTTTAAAAATTCTGTTCATATCAATTTTATCGTGGTTTATTGTGATGGGTATTGTATCAATTATTGGAAAAATCGACTTTATGTTACAGTTTAGCACATTGCATAAACCAAAAAGATCCCAGGGCTCAGCATATGTTTTGTCTTTTGTTAAATATGATAATTTATATTGATTAAGATCCCCTATGTACCAAGCATATTCTTGCATATAATAAGCTGTATTCAGAGTTAACTCGATGATGGTACGTACACGCAGTTCGACTGCAAACGATTGTGATTCTGATGCTAGAGTGGCCACTGCATTATATATACAGTTGCCATCTCCATTTGCAAATAACGCTATTAATGTATAACCTATGTCGTTCACATCTTTAGATAACTTTTCTTCATTAGGATCAGTTGACATATCCCCGCAGTATGGCACATATTGCCGCGCTATTGAACCTTACTGATGAACTGTCGGATCAAATTCATCTGATAGATAAAAAATTAAGGTAAATTGTTGTAGAACAGATACAAGTCTTCTGGAAACGTCTTCGATTTGAGGAAAACTTGTTGCTGCATCATTCAGTTTTGTTAAACAAGTGGTAAAAATTTCGTAACAAGTTTGAGTGAAGCAATCAGCGCACAGTACATCGGTACATTCATCCGAACACAGTCCACAGTTCGGCATTTGATACCTGATAACGCACATGTTTAGTTCTTGACAATGAAATGATAAAATGACGGATATACTTACAGATATGATGAACTGTTAAAATCCCTTTTTGTTTATTAAGAAAAATTTATATTTTTATATTTAAATTTATATTTTGTCATACTATTAGAACACTAACGGTAGTATGATCAGTGACATTCATGAGCTATCAGATCATAATCTTCACAAATCGTAGCAGGTTCAATGAACTGTGTCCACACTAATAACTGAGCCAGGTCTGTGTATAATTTTTTTTAACTTTCTTTCCTCTTTGTGCAAATTTATTGTCCTTACACTTTTGTTTTCAACATCTATAAAGTTTGTGGTTTGATTTATCTTAGGTGCTTTTTGATAAACTCACGTTATCTGCACTTTATATGAGACAAAAGTAAAATTGACATCTACAGTTTAGTAATCAAAATATGAAAAAGAGAAAAGTTGATGGTGTAGCGTTTGTGTTATGAAGATGATTTCTAAAGTATAGTAAATAAATGAATTCCATTTTGGTTTGTAAACAGTGCAATGTCTTATTATTAGTGTGAGCATTTTTTGCTACTAAAAAGACTAAAAATATTACTTTTCTCGATTAAGTAATGAATAGTATTAAGCGTTCAATTATTCTTATATTATTCCTTGGTACATCGATGTTGCTTCCTGTGACAGTTCACCAACAAGTCAAAATTATAGGTACATCATTTCCGATTACAAAATATTCTTGTCATTTGCTGTTAATTAATATATCTACGACAATACCTGCTTGTTATGGACGAACAGATCGATTATCTAAACAATTGATTAGCGAACATCTGTCACTACTCCCTTCATTAGACCGTAATACATCGTCTCAAATTATGCAGTTATTTGGACAACTAAAACAATTCAATAATTATTTTCAACATGATGTGTCGACGATGATAGTGTTCGATGAGAATCACGTTATATCTAAAGAAGTTTTAAACGAAACACAAGAACATTTTGATGAAATGATGAACGACATAGAAATATTCAATAATTTCGTATTTCAGGAATCAACCCATGTAGAAATTTTTCAGTTAATTTCTGCGTTAAACGTTAAAATAACGCAGAAAAGAGCGACTTGCATACAAAATTTTGCAAAAAGGTCAACTAACGCAGAATTTTGTCGATAATTTTTTTGTTACTTTTCGCAAAATTTTGTTTTTGCAAAAAATATGACAAATTTATTGCGGATTTTTGCCAGAAACAACGTTTTGCAAAAATATTCAACCAAATATTTACAAAATTTTGCAGAAAAGTCAACTAATGCAGAATTTTGTAGATAATCTTTTTTTCATTTTTTGCAAAATTTTGTTTTTGCAAAAAATATGACAAATTTATTGCGAATTTTTTGCAAGAAACAAAATTTTGCAAAATTATTTGACCAAATATTTACAAAATTTTGTATTAGCCCAAAATTAGTAAAAGTTTTGCGTTTTTTCGCCAAATAAACCTAATATGTACTTGTATGTAACCCATGTCAAATTTTTTTCACGATTTCTGCAGAAAAGTGCGCTTTTTGGGTGGGTGAAATATGATGACTCATCGATGAGTCATCATATTTAGTGTATAACTTGAAAAAGCGGAATTTGTGCAGCCTTATATCTATATCAATGGTTGCTTTTCCACTATGGAGTCACTTAGAAAATTTTTTCTAAGTTGCTCCTCGTAGCTTGGAGGAGACTGGTGAAGGTGAGGGTGAGGGTGGGCTAGTCAGCGGGGTCTTATAGACCGCGAGGGTTGCTTATGGGCGGGTTCGAACGTTTTTGCAAAAAACGGGAGAAAATCCTGCATGCGTTGTAACGCAAACAGTTCACTCTTGCAGAATTACGCAAAATTTTTTTTACACAAAATATTGTATTTATTTTGCTCGTGTAACCATATTTTGCATTACTTCACTTAAGTTTTTGCATGCGTTTTTCTGCGTAAAATTTGAAAAAATTTTTTGGTTTTGGCGACATGGGCGATGTTGTCGCTGTATCACGAATTAAAAATGCTGCACAAAATACTCCAACATCCCTCCTCCGAATCGATTTTTCAAATGAAACTGCTCGTGACGGTCTCTTACAGAAGCGAAAGTTAATTGTTACACCGTTCGCTTACCCGGTGGTTGAATATATTCCACCGGTAAAAATAATCCGGTGTTTCAAATGTCAACAGCTCGAACATTACGCAAACGAATGTAATAATCAAATAAAATGTGGAAAATGCAGTGGTAACCACGGATTAGATAATTATACAAATACAACTCTGAACTGTCCAAATTGTGGAGATGCTCATAAAGCCACCTATCCCGGATGCAAAGTGCGTTTACAATACATAAACAATATAAAAGCAAAGTCATATGCAGAGGCGTTATCCACTGCACCACCACTTTTTTCCTCACAAAACTCTCAACAACATCCTCCTCAGTCAAACCAACAAACTACCACTGTTGCGTTACGACCCTCTAGCACAACAACTAATGAAGCAAATCTACTGAATACTTTAAATGATATCTCAAAATCGCTAGAGTCGGTTACAACTGAAATTAATCAAATAAAATCTTCTCTGCATCAAAATTTCTCTAATCATCAAGCATTAGAATTAGCAGTCATAAACTGTCAATGTCTTCTGACCTCGTTTGTACACACAATTGTTCCTATTATCAGTAAAAATGCCGATCCAAGCGATATTCCATTACTACAACAATTATACGATTCAATCTCGATTTCAACCAATAATAACAATGATAACGTCTCAACGAGTTCGTCAGCAAATAATCAGCATATCAAATCCCCATCACCAC
>CAJNOQ010004203.1:0-18083 GCA_905250885.1 Didymodactylos carnosus | reverse complement strand
TAGAAGATATATTATTTGGACGATCAATTCAAAAATCACTTGAAAAAGATCCACATCTGTTTTCCTTATCTTGTTTTGTGTTTCCTTCTGTTCTTTCTCTCGCTATTGTTCATATGTTTTTGAAATTCCCTAGCCAAAAAGTTATTTCTGTTTTCTTGCTGAACTAATCTTTAGTAAAGCTTTTACTATGTTTTTGCCATAACAAAATTGAATTGAGTCTAAAAAGAATTCAGAGTCGGGGTCGAGTCGGGCGGTCCAGGAAAGACTATCACCCGGGCCGGGTCGGGCCAACTGATGCGCATGATGGGTCGAGCAGGCCTCGACTTTTCTTGGCCCGGCTTGTTCCGAGCGGGCCATCAAAAATTCACCCGATTAGGGCTCTGATACCTAGTGCGCATACTGAAAGAAACATTACATACAATAAGAACGAAATTCATTTCTTCTTCTTTATTCTATATTTTTCGTTTAGTTTAGTTTAAAGTTTATTCATTTAAGGAAGAGAAATAAGAATTCTACACAGATGCGGTCTAGGCCATTATATTAGAGGAAAATGACAATAGAACTTTAGCGTGCAGCGTATCTTTATCTTTTCTGATGTCATCGCTCTTTCTCCACTATCCTCAACATTTTCCAATCATCAGATGTGTGTGTACCGCGCTACAAATAGTTAAAGAACATATGATCAACTCACCGTTCTGTACTTGCTCCAAACATTCATCGTGTTCACTACTAGTGAGCAATCGGTCTGATAAATCATGTTGCATCCCTCTTTACGATATGCAATCGACGTTTGTATTCATTTTGGTATCAGCTGTAAAGAGGACTGAATAAGCGCGATGTTGTTGTCACCGTCATTTAAGTATTTTCATGGTGACATCACTCTTTTCTGTTTTTCTTTTGTGCTGTCATTACTCAACAGAAACGAAGCTCGTTGTTTGAGTTGTGAAATAACAAAACAGCCCGCACGCAGCATATCTTCTGTGCAGAGAGACATGCCTCACTCCTGACGGGTAGAAAACGAAGGCAGGAGTATCTCTTTCACAGAAACGTGGTTGGTAATCCGCGTTCATGTCCTAACATATGTGTTTCGACGTCCATCGTGTTCCGCGCTTCAAGCCTAAACATCGTACATTCTACAGTTTTTAGATCAGGATGTATTTTGAGTGAATTGTGAACTTTTAACCATAGGTGACAATAGTAATATTACCACGTCAGAACCGCTGAAAATCAAAATCTGACTTGACTTCCATTATGAAGAGCATACTTTCAGTTCACGTAAAAAGCTAAACTAATATCTAAAGATCTGCTCGAAATATTACTTTCAAAAAAACGTTTGAAATGTGTTCTGCTCATGAAAAGACGTATGTCTTTACCTAGCACTCAAGAAAAAAAGGGAGTGCGCTATGTTTTGGCGCCTTTATTAGTTCTATTCATCATTTCGATTTTATTCACCAAAAAACGTTCATCCAACCGTGGAGAGGAAAGAGAAGAAAAAAACATATTTTCTCTTTTTCACAATGAACAGGAACTTATATATGCAGAACGGAAAAAGTGAAAAACTTAAGTTTTAAACGTTCAGAAGTATTTTTATGCAAAACCAATGTGATATTCGGAATCTACGAAAAAAACTGCATCGAATGATATATAATTCGGCGCGTTTTGAAAAAAAACCGTTTTCATCCTAAATTTTAGGCGAAACACCGGAGGGGGCCTAAGGCAAAAATTTCGACGGGAGCTTTTTGTCTGCCTTCAGGACGAAACTTAGGTGAACACCGTTTCTCGTCATACCCGATCCGAATATCGCGGTCTCCCGGCTTGAATCGTTGCGAGGAAAAAGCAGGTAGTTTTCATATAGGTTACGTTATCTTCTGTTGATAATACATCGGCAAATTCACTTTATAAACTTTATACTTTTCCTCTAAAGGATTTATAGATGGGCTTTGGACATAAAATAGTTTTCCAGTCTTTTCGATTGTATATAAAGTCGTTAATTCTTCATCAAAACTATTGAAAATTTCAGAAGTGACTTTTTTTCGATTACTACACATCCTGGAATGATGAAAACTGAATAATATTCACCCTACTGAAACCTTGGTTTTCCAGGAGCTTTCTAGAAATCTCTTTGTATAAGATTTTACTGCAACCAAATTTTTCTATCGGTAACAAAATTAGGTGTTCAAAAACTGTCACTTTTGAAAGCTTCAGGGGTTTCGACGAAGAATTAACGATTTTATAGTCTTTTCTTTGTAAGCCTTCTCAATTGCGGATCTGTGGAAAAATTAGAAATTTTATACAGCGAGAATGGAACGAGGTGGAAACCTGAAACTTTAATAGTGTGAGTATTAAGGGTATTCAGACGACCCATAGAAAAGAATTTCAGCTTTCTACTTGTTGTGTTAAGAAAGTTGTTAGGTTTTTAGTTTTCTCTTGATTCCCTTGAAAAAACCAGTAAAACGCCTCTAACTTTTGACAGAAGCGATAACAGCCCAAATCCTTTTAGGATTTTTACTACCTCACTAAGCTCTCTCGTTCGAGATATAACTCATTGGAATCGGAGTTTAACACCTCAAGGGGTTCACTCGTAAGTAGTTTTGTCAAGTTTCAAAAGTATTTGTTGCGAAAGGTGCCACTCGTTCGAACTCATCCATTGTGCGGCATTTGTAAAGTAAACCCCCCCCCCCATGATAGAAGCCCAGCCCCTAATAGAAAACCATCCCCTATTAGAAGACCACTGCCGATTATATGACTTGAAAGCCAAATAGAAGACCATGGTCTTCTAACTCCTAGACGACCAGTGGTCTTCTATTATGTCCGCGAAAAAAATCGGAAAATGCCCTATACCTACCTATAGGGGATTTTTCAAAAAAATTTCGCCAAAAAGTACTTCTAATAGGGGACGGACTTCAAGTACGTGAGGTTACCGTTGGACTACTAGCGGGCGACAAAATCTGACCGCAATAGAAGATCACCCTTTAGAACTTGACTTGAGAGACAAAAATAGAAGACCAGGTGGTCTCCTATTATGGGGGGAGGGGGGTTTACGATATTTTTTTGCTTCAGATATGAACCTTAGTATGTCGAGGAAGAACAATGTGGATCGCTTCGTTCTAATTTGCTTTCATGCAATCATTGACTGCGAAACGAAAGTAAAGAAAATGTTGAAACAGATTAATGGTAATATTCTATTTCCCGAGAGTAGACAATCCTGTATCGATTGCATTGAAGCAATTCAGGAAGAGAAAATCTTTTTACTCGTATCCGGTTTCTGGGCGACTGATATTTTGCCAGTGGTTCATCATTTAAGACAAATTGATTGCTTTTTTATGTGTGATATGAGTAATCAGTATAATCACTTACCGACGATCTATTCGAAAGCTGTTGGGATCTTTGCTCGGAAAAAGGTATTAGTCCGTTCTATTAAAGACCACGCCATCCTTTTACAAAAGCAAATGGAATCGTTTCGCTTCTACAGTCATTGTCAAAAGGCAATGCGCGATCTGACAGCAGAATCGGCTGGTTTTATTTGGTTTCAGTTGTTCAAAGATGTTTTGATGTATATGTCAGGCGATGATGCCTCAAAACAGGAGATGATACAGAAGTGTCGAGAATATTATTCCAACAATACGAAACAGCAAAAACTAATCGAAGAATTTGAGAGGACCTACCGTTCCAATGATGCTATTCGATGGTATACAAAACAGTCTTTTGTTTATAAACTGATAAACAAGGCTTTGCGGACAGAAGACGTTGAACAGATGTACATTTTTCGGTTTTTTATCTCTGATCTATCAGAAAATCTTGCGCATGAATTTCAAAAAACATTCAAAAAAACTGATATAATCGTGCGTGTTTACCGCGGTACACGAATATCCATAAGTGAATCGCAAAAGATAAAAGATGCGGTTGGTACACTTATTTCAGTAAATGGATTCATGTCTACAAGTCGTTCACGACAAGTAGCCTTAATGTTTGCCGGTATTTCCCCTGTGAATCGAGAAAAACAAAGTTTACTCTTCGAGATAGAATGCGATCTAAGTCGTTTGAAAGATTCAGTTGTATTTGCTGATATTGCTGAATTCAGTGCTATTCCTGATGAGAATGAGATTTTATTCGACATTGGTGCAACGTTTAAAATTATATCCGTCAGTCAGAACACCGATATTTGGATAGTGAAATTGCAAGGAACTGATGAAGAAGCAACTATAGCTCAAGACTACGTGAATTTGAATCGGAAAGATATGGAAGAAGCTAATGTGTCTGTGTTATTTGGATGCCTCCTGACACAAATGGGCGAATACGAAAAAGCACAAAATTATTTTAACCGTTTATTAAAGGATCCAAACGATGCACCCGTTGCACTGCTATACAGAAATCTCGGCGATATTTATTATCTGAAAGGAGCGTATGCAAAACCTGGCTGTTCCGAACCGAATGAGCATTACCAACAGGCATTAGAACATTATTTAAAAGCCTTGGATATTGGAAAAGAAACCCTGGCACTCTCCCATCCTGATATCGGCGGGATCCTAATGGGAATCGGACTAGTCTACTGCCAATTGGGCGATTATGAACGTTCGTTTGAGTATCAGATGAAGTCTTTAGGCATACGAGAGAAATGTTTTCCAGGTGACCACTTGCACAAAGCGGATAACTTTCTATGCATTGGCGGTCTTTTTAATGCAAAAAGGGAATATGACTGTGCTTTAGAGTTTCATTTTAAATCCCTCAATATGAAACGGAGACTGTTACCAGCCAACCACGATTCGATTTCTCGCAGTTTAATTTGCATAGCCTCAGCCTACGACAGCAAAGGAGATTTAGAATCTGATCGATCGAATTCTAACTCAAATTATTTACTTGCGTATGAATATTATGAAAAAACTCTGGATATTCGTCAGAAAGTTTTACCAGCATGGCATCCGATCATACAGCTCACAATAAATCGTATTAAACGTTTAAAGAAAAAACTGCAATCTACCCGAAGAAAAAAAAATCGTGAAACTCATGACGGTTTTTATACGCGGTTTCTCGCAATCAGTTTGGTATGGTTTTTTTTCACGGTTTTAGTTGTTCATGCTTCTGTTTCCTATGGTTCAAATATGACAGTTTGGAACCATAGAAAGTTAATTGTGTTGCGCTTTTTATGTTTTTTGTTTTGTGTTGTCGTAATTTTCGCTAAAACCACGATAATTATGTCTTGTTGATTCATCACGAATTATATTTCGCCTGATGTTCCATCTGTTATATCGACCGTCTGACAAGTGCTCCTCACCATCAATTGTTTAAGTACAACGAAACACAACAACCAGTTTTAACCAACACGCATGTTTGCTGTACAATTAGTCCTACCTTAATTAAGGGTACCTTTAAGGTACCCTTTAAGGTACAATTATTAGTATAGTAATACTATACTAATAATCGTATACAGTTATCGGCCGACGAATTTCACAAATGGTGCAACGTATGGAAATTGACAATACAAGCTATCAAAAGCGAACTGATATACTTCGATCCACACCCAAGGAAGAAATATAAACAACAAATCGAAATCAAAGTCAGAATACAATTATAAAACCACAAATATCAGCAAGGTACCTCGGTATTATATTATATTTTCTATAACTGACGATTTTTTTCTGGGTACTAGGTGCAAACCTATCTTAGGATTTACATATTTTTTTCTGATTTTTCATTCTTTATTATGTATAATGGCACGTACATCACCCAGCAACGGTCTTAGTATCAGCTGAAGTCGGAGCCTTTCCGACGAGTCCATTTTAGACATTGCCCGGATACCAGCTGTTCACTGGGCTCCTCGGCTTAAAACTCTAAGGAACTATATATAGAAGACTCTTGACAACCCGGTTTTACTCTAAAATAAAAAGATGATCTCAATAGAAGTGTATTCCTCGTTGAAATCATGTTTATATACATACTTCACTGCAAAATAAAACGATGAATAACAATAATCATTTAATAGCTTAAAATCAACAATTAATCGCAATTCTTTCCAGTAGTTAGTTTGATTATTAATAAAGATCTTAAAATTCATGGTGCTGGTAGTAAATTCTGTTCGTACATGAATTATCTAATCATCATTCGTGCAAAAATCGAGTTTGTATAATAAAGGATGAGAAAGAAAAGCTTATTCATTTGGTATACATCGAATAGCGTTGACAATCGAAAGAATGTTGTGACCGGATGTGACATCCAGATACGTCATTCGGTCTCGTCATTTGACTTTACCGCCAATAGGATATGAGGTAACATTACCAGAATAACATAGATGTATGCAGTTTTCAATGTTCTATCAAACGATGGTAAAATGTGTTTTCATAGTTTAGCTATTTTGGGAAAATCCGGTTTTTCCAAGTAAGGTTTTCCAGAAAACCTTAAAAATCCGGTTTTGGTGGTGTAATGTATAGTATATATTCAGTCGGTTTCTCATTATTATTTTTCGCTAATTGTATAGTATAGCTGATGATGATTACAGGCCATAATTGAAACTTTCGGGTTTTCGGTCTTCAGTCTCAAAATCAATGATTGTTGAGCGCATACAATCGCCATTTACAACAATTATCAGAGAAGTGTATATTTTCTGTCTTTTCAAAGACAGAAACTGATGCAAGTGCATAAAACTCATGATCTTGAAAAGTGAAATTCTTTGGGTAAAACGTAATTATCTGTCGACCGTTCGGTTGTCGCAGTCTAGACTCGATGACATCTTGAAGAGCTTTCAATTCTCTACAAAATGAGTCGTGAAACTTTGTCCGAAGACCTGGACTTCATGCCGAAAAATTCGCTACAATCAACTTCCCCTTCAATCCCGTTCCATCCGGGAAGCTGTTTTACATCGAACGGATACACCCATCACGTAATGACAATAGACTTGTACGTCCAAGTGGCCGGAAGCCAGCATTATTCTCAAGTATATAGGCATAATATTGATCGACTATTCTCGATGGAATCAGATTTCTGATAAAATTCGCTGCTAGGCTTAAACGAATCGGTTAGTAGATCATAATGTGTTTGGCATATATGAATCTTGTCGTAATCCAACTTCGACGTGGTAGGTGTATCCGTTCGATGTAAAACAGCTTCCCGGATGGAACGACTGTCTGGAAACAGCGATCTTTTAGCTTCGAATTGATTCAAGTCAGAGAGAGTCCATAAAGCTTCAAAGGTCATTCGAAATTCCATAACACAATGAAACTCCAAAAGCTTTGTACTTCACAAAGTTGACGCATGCATAAGAGTAAGAGACAAAGAACCCTCACATACAAAGACAAAACCGAAGTGTATATGTTTAAATGGGTTCTATCTGGCTTGCTTTGTAATCAGGACTATCGATTTCCTATGAAAAGTGTGTTTTCGTTTATCAGAAATAGATTTTTTGGAAAAAACTGTCGTAGCGGTAGCGATGTCACAGTTGATTGTAGCGAATTTTTCGGCATGAAGTCCAGGTCTTCGGACAAAGTTTCACGACTCATTTTGTAGAGAATTGAAAGCTCTTCAAGATGTCATCGAGTCTAGACTGCGACAACCGAACGGTCGACAGATAATTACGTTTTACCCAAAGAATTTCACTTTTCAAAATCATGAATTTTCGCTTCATGTGAATTATTAAAATTCAGTTTCATGTCTGAAAAATGAAAAAGTAGCTCGGTCAATGCAGTTTTATATGCTCTTTCGAATGAGACATTGCTCGAATAGCATGAACAGAATTTGATGGAGTTATTTGCAAAATACTAGAAACAGCGCTTTTTTGAGAAATCGTCGGACGACTTCATGGGGCTTTTCCGTAACTCAATCAAAATAAGGTCTAAAACTCTAAAAAAATTTTCATTCCCATAGTTTCATGTGTAGAATCAAGGACCCTTATAAAAAGTATACGTTATAAATTTTCGTATTGTTTTATGACGACATGCTCGATCCACTCACGAATCCTCTCTTAAGACTGATCAGCCTTTACTTTGCTCTTCTATCTCAATTTTTTGGTTTGAACTTTTATTTGTGGCTATCGAAAAAATTTATCTTAAGAAAAGACTTTCACCGTTCTACAGTAGATCAAACAATTGTTTTCATTGAACAACTTTCTACCAATTGACAGTAAAAACTTCCTCGCTTTTTTAAATCGTAGTAAATTAAAAATAGTTCGTGGATCCGCTAGATAAGATCGAAAGTCTTTTCTTTCAAAAAATTTTGATCCAGCTTCGAATTTAAACCAACATATAATACAAAAAGTGATAAAAAGTACGAAGAAAAAAAAGCGGACTAAAAATTCTCTCTTACGGTTTAAATAGCATGCGAAGTGTTTACAGTATTAAAAAAAAGCATCTTCACTGTATGTAACCTTCCGCACAGTAACTTTTCGAACTATGGTAGTGTTTTATATTCTGGCACAAGTAGAATAAATTTGAATCGACTTGCATCTCTACAATATCATGGAGCACTTGCAGTAATGAGACTTTTCTCGATGAAGAGGGTACTGGAGGATCTCGGTTGGCTACCGATAGAGGAGACATTCATCAATCAACGTCTGACTTTATTCCACAAGATTATGCATCGGAAAGCCCCTATCGGATTAATTGAGTTGGTATCTGCTGATACTACTACTCATTCTCACAATTTACGTAGTCGTACTCAATGTAAGCTACCGACACTCACAAGGGGTTTACAAGTTTTCGAGAAATCATTCATACGAACAACGTACAAACTGTGGAATGAAATTCCGCTTGAACTACGGACGATTGGTCGATGTAATCAGTTCAAAGTACGTCTTCTTCACTGGAAACAAAATAAATACTTGCCAAGTATTTATCGAATTTCACATATTGTCGATAGAACTAATGAGATTAACTTTTGTCGAATGCGAATTGGTTTTTCACAATTAAAACTCGATCTGTTCACACATACACTAGTCAGTGATCCATCATGTTCATGTGGCGCGGATGAAACTGTTGCCCATTTCTTTTTAAAATCGTCGAAATTATGCGCAGGCAAGGATAAAGATGAGAAGGAAAATGGTAGAATTAACTGTCAACAAATTTGAGAGTGTTGGTTTTATTCTCCGTGGTTTTAGAGACCTCCACCATTCATTTGAACAGATGCAAGATATTTACAGAGTTATTTTAAAATACATTGAGGAGACAAAGCGATTTGACCGTGTCTGATGTTTCTATTTTTTCTTTTACATAAAACTTCTCCCTCCACACACACAGCCATTCTTCCTACCGTCCTTTCACAGCACATTATGTTATCTGCTGTTTACTATTTTTGATTCTTGCTTTCTCATAATCATTCTTCTCATTCTTTTGCAAAGCCTATAATGGGTAAACACCCGATTGGCGATGCTTCTATTTAAATAAAAAATGGTTAAAACAACTTTTCGCCCATGAAAGCAGTGTTTTCGATAGTAGTTTTTGTAGGGGGTGGAGAGTCTGCTGAGTAACTAAATTTTTTTATTGAGTAACGCATTTTTGGACCAAAATTTTTTTCTGAGTAACTGCATGTTTTAAGCTAATTGAAGACTGATGTTTCTTCATTACATTTTATTGTTATAAGCTATTTTGTTTGAAAGAGAAATATTTTAGTTTTTCCCCCTAACACCGAAAGAGAGACATGCCCCATTATTATTGAGGAATACAGAAAACACGAGCGATACGAAAAGGAAAAATAACGTCCAAAAAGATTTTGTTCAATATAGTCATAATGCCTGATGACGATTTTCAGTGTGAGATTGAAGGTCAGCATTTTGATTTTGTTTGATATACTTATTCTGTTAAGATAAAATTTAAGTAGAATAAGGACGTTGTTCACAGCAGTTATATTTATTCATTATTAATTTCTAATATTCTCAATAATTATAAATGCATCGTAAACAAATTATTTAACGTACCTAAAAATCACTTACTCAGGCGCACAAAAGCGAGTTTCTCGGTAAACAAATGAATTACTCAGGTGCATAAAAGGCAGTTTCTCAACTTAAATTTCTTAAAAAGTTTCTGAGTAAGTCAAAACTTTTTGAGTAACTGTATCCAAACGAGGGGGTGGTATGCCACTAGTGAACTGCACTGGACTCCAAACTCCAACTCCAACTCCAGCTCCATGGAGTTGGAGTTGGAGATGGAGTTCCAAAATCGAAAATTTGTGGAGTTGGAGTTGGAAAGAAAATCAGGCATTTTTTGGAGTTAATTCTGGAGTTGTATCAGTAAAAAAGACAAGTACGTTTTCTTTTATAGATCAACAATTTTATTTCATGAATTAAATAACAAACGTAAATTTACTATCTAAACTTCATAAATTACAAGCTATAACATTCATACTTTATCAGTGATAAAGTATGAATGTTATAGCTTGTAATTAAGAAGGTAGTCGATTAAGAAAGTAAATTCTGTATATATATACGAATGAAAGATAGATAATTTCATTCGTTCATTAATTCATCTTATGATAAGTCATTCCAAATCCGACAATCGGCAAGATGTCACTAACCTATCGAAAAAAAAATCGGAGTTTTCTGGAGTTTTAGCTGGAGTTCCGATTTTTCTTTTTATGAAGTTGGAGTTGGAGTTTCGAAAATTTCTTTTTTTGGAGTTGGAGTTGGAATTGGAGTTTCGAATATTTTTATTTTTGGAGTTGCAGTTGGAGTTGGAGTTGGAGTTGGAGTCAAAAATGTCTACGATGCAGTTCACTATATGCCACCCCTAATCGATAACACTGCATGAAAGAAAACTTGCAGTGCTTTTTCTCAAATATAAACAAATCAGATCGCTATTGCAGGTCAACATAAAAAAAATGAGCAAAAACAATAGATCAGTGCTATTTTATTTTCTGCGCAAAATACTCGTTCAAAACTTTTGTTTGACCATAATACGGTCAAAAAACAAACATTAGAGGAGAAATCTGAGGAACTTTAGTGCCATCAGACAAGAGAGATCTTATAAGAAAAGAAAAATATGAATTTGAAGTAAAAATAAAATTCAAATTTAGCAAATTACTCAAGCTATGTTTGATATTTCTATTAGAAATAATTTATTGAATGGCATGGGTTGAATATTAGAAAAAAGTAATACCACATATGATCGTGTTGATTCAGAATAAAACAGATTTCAGAATGTCAAAAGATGTACAAGGTCCCATATACAATTTAAAAAAAGTACTTTTAACAAAAAAAAACGGAGTAAACTTGTCTGATTGCGATCAACAGTAATTTGATATAAACAAATTGTTCATACAATCAGATATTCTGAAAAAATAAATAAATCTTAAAAAAATATCTCGCTAAGTTAAAAAGACACACAAAGTATAAATGAAGGAGAGAAGAAGAGAATACCGTAAGAAAGATGAAGAAAATGAATAAAAAAAGCTCATCTGACATATCATTTATTTTCACCATACATCATCATCACATGCATCTTTATATATTATCATGGGTGGTATTTGAATACCTTCGTTTAATGAACTTGTTATGATGGTGCTTGTATCATTGTCCGATTTAAACTGATAATTTTGATCTGATTTTAATTCATAACGTTGTGTTTTACCATTATGTTGTATTAAATGATTCATTAGTTCATCAGCTGTTTGGTTATGTGTCACACAAATGAAACGTTGTTGATTTTGACCATATGATCGAGAATTTAAATGTAATTTCGTCGCTTCTTTATGAATTATTTTACGTTCTTCATTGCTAAACTGATTTTCAAATACTAGTTCTTGACCGTGAACATTTTGTTGAATATATTCTTCTAGAATACGGCGTAAACTTCGAATAAATATCTTATTTGGAAATAAATGATTTGAACCTAGACCTTGACGACCATGTAAATCGACAATTTGAATCGGTTCAGTTATACCTGCAAATCGAGAAAAATGTAAACATAATTGAAGTCTAATTAGTTTGGTGCAGACAATATATCTCGTTATTGACGCATTTCTGTATACTAACTCTCTCTTTCTGAAGTCAATTATTAAACAAACATCGATAAATCACACATTTTTTTTGTACAAGAACTGCTTCATTTTCAAGTCGATACATTCCTTGTTAGATCTTCTACAAGCTTGTAAACTATTTCTAAGATTGTAATAGAAGATATCTTTTCTTCCTTGATTAAACGTACCAAAAAAATGTCCTCACATATCAAAGAATAGGACTCTAACACTTTACTCTTCTCTTATCTCACCTTGTCCTTGTTTTCCAAGTCCACCAGTTCCTGTCCATCCCATTTTTTTCATTAATTTTGTTGCAATATCTTTTCTTCCTCCATCATCATTTTCATTTAATTGTTTTAGATTATTGATGTTTGACGTCGTTCTTGATTCATCTGGTTGTTCATATAAATGTGCACGTGTTATACGTCTCGCATTATCCAATATCATAGGCGTTCCACTGTCTTCAATCATATGTTCAATAGATTTCATTTTGATACACGGAAAGATTGTTTTTAATAATTCACACAGTTTCATGGCACCAACTTGTTTTGTACAATTTTTATTACTACTTGTTAACATTGACATGAGAAAATGATCACCTATATAAAATGTTACCAAAAAACCTTTAATAGTATGTTGAACATCATGTTTCAATTCTAGATGATTTTTAGACATGGATACAAATAACATTGATATGTAGGAACCGGGAACATCCGGTTGAAAATCAACTGGTTCAAATATAACAAAATTTGATGGTATTAGTTTACGGATATTGGATAATATTTCATCATCGGAAGTTGTAACATATTTTGACAAATCCATTATTGGCGGAATAACACGAACAGTCGTTGTTTTTTCATTCATTCGTCTAAAATTAAAATACGTATATTTAACAAATGCAATTTTATCTATAGAATCAAAGAAGAAATCAATAAAAAGGTTAACTTAATTGTACCTTGAAAATGATGGTGCATTGTCGTAATTATTGTTAATGATTGGAGGTGAAATACACATATCATCTAATTTCTCTCGATGTTGTTCGTGAACACGTTCTTGTCCTCCTATTGGTCGATCACGATTCTGGTCTCTGTCATGATATATGATTGATCGTAGAGATGGAGGTGGACATTTGAGTAGACCTTGATCATCTTGAAACGAAATTAATGTCCATTGTTGTTTATTTCTTAGTTCCAGTGAAAATGATTTTGATTGAGAGATCAGTTTGAGACCGTTAAAATACGTATCTTTTTTTGCCAACTTTTTATTGAGACCATAACCATCTGAAATGTATA
Organism: Didymodactylos carnosus; assembly: GCA_905250885.1. Classification (NCBI taxonomy): domain Eukaryota; kingdom Metazoa; phylum Rotifera; class Eurotatoria; order Philodinida; family Philodinidae; genus Didymodactylos; species Didymodactylos carnosus. The sequence goes on along the minus strand of CAJNOQ010004203.1, from coordinate 4,857 downwards.
TTTGTTCCACTATTAAATAACCGTGAAATCTTTGTGTTACTGATGGTGTTTCAGAACATTTAAAATCCAATTGTAAATCATATTTGTTAATTTGAGTAGAGATTAAATCGATTGATTGTGATACATCAGTATTACAATTTAATAAACTAAACAAAAATGGTTGCAATTTTGTCAATTTTGTAAGTTGCTGAGAAATTGACAATGTACTGAACGACGGAGGATGTTCATCGAGAATAATTGATGATGTATTAACTACATCTGCGGTGAAAATCTAAGAATGTAACAAGAAGCCATCAAATTCGTTCGTTCATGATATTTCTGAGAGAAGTTACAAACACTGAGATGATCACCTACTTTTTCCTGTTGTGTGTGTTGTTGTAATGATGGTGATGGTAGCCGTTGCTGTCGAGGAAATGGATACGGAACATTTTCATCTTTCTTTAATGCTGTATAATTCAATGATGAATGCGAAATAGTCGTTGATGGAGACCGTAAAGATTGAACTGATGCCGATTCCTTCTCGTCGAAATTATCGTGTTGCCAGTACTGTTGTTCTGTTGTCACTTGTTGGCGGAATGTATTCTCGGCGATCGTTGATGTATCTTTTGCTTCAACAAAACACATCTGCGGTATCATTGTTCGACTTATATAACTTTCATTTTCGTCAAATTCATTCAAATCTTTGACAATTAAATCATATTGTACCTTTTTATCTTTATCATTCATTGATGATCTAACCTCGTAATCATGATTAACAAGATAATCATGTGCTCTCAGAAAACAAACTTGTTTACATTGTTTTTTATTTGGACCTTGTCCAGAACATATGTAAACTTCGTCAATGTATAATTTACCACGAGATATTAGAGTTGTAAATGTATGCGTTGATACTGTTTGAACTGTTATATCAGGACGATAATCGATAAATAAGCGATGTTTATTACCAATTTTATAAATGTAATCAATCATGGTATCATTTTCATTTGTATACTTCATAGTATTCCCATTTGTGAAATGATTATGTTCATTTTTCAATTCTTGTGTTAACTTTTGTATGTTTTTCATTTTTGTTTCACTTGTATCGAAATGTAAGGATGATGTTATCGTTGTTGTTGAAACTGACGGTTTTGTGGTTGAGGTCTGATGCTCAGTTGATGGTGACAAATTAGTCATCGTCTGTTGGACTGGTGGTGGGGGAAGTGAAATAGACGTTTTTATGGATGAGTCTGACTGCTTATGATCATTTTTTGGCTGATCAGAACTAAAAGATTAAATGGAGACTTTAAGGTAGAAATAAGGTTAGATAAAATCGACTTTTCTAATATCAACAGGAGAAAGATATGTTTTTTTCATTTTCATCGGTAGTTAATGCTCGAACAATTTACAGATGGTGTACGACTATTAAAAAGCTTGTAATACAAAAGAAGTGTTTATTACTATTTTTTTATCAAACTTGCTTGAAGAAAGTCTTAATTATTTGCAACTTACAATGATGTTTTTTCGTCAGGTACTGGTGTTTTACTTTTCCCTGAATGTGATTCGGTTATTTTCTGACTTCCATTCGAAGATACGTCACTATTCATCGATGGCAAATTTACTTTTTTTTCTAACTGTTCTAGTAGACTTTTTAATGGATCCATATATTTACAACCCAAACATTTTGTGTTCATGTAACACTGAGATAAACATAGAAGACGTTCTTCGTTGTATTCATTCCAATATGTTTCGATGAATAATTTACGATACATCCATTGTCGATCATTCTCATTTGGTGAACGAAAACGTTCAATATTTATTAATGGTTCATTGGGTAAATTGGCCATTGTATTCGAATCATCAGCAGTTGTGGTGGTCATTTTTTAACTGTCATGGAAATACTAAATTAAAACTGACAGAATTTTTTTTTCTTAGCTTGCTTATTTAAGTAGAAGTGATTTCATTTATGTAAATATACAGAGATTGTGAAAACGGCTGTTAAATACACTAGCAAGATTAGATGGATAAAAGCAGTTTTTCAGAAACTCTGAAAAATAACCAAAGCCTTTCTTAATAATGCATAATTATAGCCCGCATATTTCTAAGGTCCTGTAGAGCTGGGAGATGTCTCATTTTAATCAGAAATATACGGGCTATAATTATGCATTATTAAGAAGGGCTTTGGTTATTTTTTACAGTTTCTGAAAAACTGATTTTCCAGAAACCAGTCTCTGGAGACCTATAGATAATTGCCATGGTCATATTTGGAATCAGCATAGTCAATAAACTATAATCCACTAGGACTCATTGAAAAAACGGTTTCATAGTTAAATCGGTCCCCTCGTTAGTGTACAGTGAGGGGGCATACCCAACATGAAAATAAAATTTTCGTTTTTGGTAAGCAAAATTTTTATATACCTGCAGATAGCGTGCAGGTGTACGCCCCTGCTGCCTTTAGAAAAGAAATTTCTCTTTAATAATCTCCTTCCTCTCACGAATTTTGTCTAAGTTGCTGCCCAAACTGGGTAACCAATCTAATTTAACGAAAACACACTTTCTCCCACTTTGTCTCCCAAAATACTTCAGAGCAAAATTTTTTCCCACTTTTCTTCATTGAGGAAAAAGCTCAAATACATGTCAATGTTATCATTATCATGTAGTTATTGTATTGAAATTATGACGGTAGATGGTGTTGAGTGTCTCATACTTCTATGGTTTTTTCCCAAAAAAGGTACATCCCTTCTGCTTTTTTCTCTCGCCACGGCACTGTCCGTAAACTGCAATTGAGCTTATTGTTTGAAAAAGAAGATTCTTGGTCCTGGTAATTGTTTGGCACTACTCAAGAATAACAGTGCGAAAAAGTAAACACATACTGAAACTCAAAAGCACTCGCGTTTCTCAATGCTCATACATATTTTTTTAACTTTTAGTGATTCAGGAGTGACATTCTTTTAAACAGAAGAAACTTTTTTCAACTTCGTCTAAGTTTCTTTCGACAAATTCAAATTTCAAGGTTGCTTCCACTGCACACATACTTTCGACAAAACTACCGAGTTCCAAAAAAACCAAAGTTCTTTTGGTCACTCAGCTTTTAGAAAGACGAGTCTAATACTCAACTTGATTATATTAAAATAGTGTTAATGTCGTTTCTCATTGGTTGCTTTCATGCGATCAATCATAATGTAGTGTTTAACGGAATGGGTATAAAAATATGTAGTCAAGGTAAGCGTTCACTGAAATTTTTTTATTGAGCGCCAGTATCAACGTAAGTCACATTAATACCAACGTTCAATGAGACTTTAATAAAGCTTATCGTGGCCGAAATATTTGTTTATTTCGTATAGCTTTCCGTTTTTCAGCGATTAAAATAAATTGAATGAAAGTTTTGAATTAGAAATAAGAATAAAATAGGATTCCACTTTCTGCTGGCCATGTTTCCATTTTTTCGGACAAGCTAAGATTACAGAGACATTCCTTGTTGGGACGCCCTCTGTAGTGCAGAATAGTGGAACTGGTACATAATGGTAATAGTGGAATCGGTACATTGGTATAAGCACGTCTTTTCCATCTGATGTCATACTAAAACGAGAACTAGAGAGACAAGCGATGTTCATTTGTGATTCACTAGCACCCTGATTTGACATCAAAACATCGAAATTATATTCACAATCAGAAGAATTAGAATCATGCTGGAATATATTACCCTAGTCGACTTTCCAGCGGAAAATCTAGAAGGAGTCGTACAAAAGTAAAAGATCCTACAGAATTTCTTCGAGAGTTATGATGGCAACAATCAGTGAGCCTTAGCGAGTTTTAGCACGACTCTCGAAGGTCTTCGATGGAGCTCCCAATAAAAATCCGTCGAAAGTCATGTTTATGCAAAAACTCCTGAGTTTTTTACAGGTCCTCCTGAGCTCCTGCTGAAACGTCTTTTTGTTTTGAAGAGACATAGTATTTGAGAATCATTGATTGGATGACAAATTTTCGAAGTTTTTCATCACATAAGCGATTTATTACTAAAGCCGGCTTATACTATAATATAAGCTATGATAGCTTAGACTGGGATGTACTATTTTTGATGAGAACTGGAACCAGTTCCATCCGCTACTAGGCTGAATAGATATTGACTGCGACCAGAACGAATACCGGTTCGCATACGCTTTAATAAGTTCTTGATTGAAACTGATATAAGAGCTGATCAGTACCGATGATTACTTACAGGGGAACGTCACAAACTTTGATCCTAGGTTTTGAATGGCATACACACTGTTAGAGAGAGTTTAATGTACTGAGTACAGTGGTGCAAACCATTCGTGCCCATGGCCTTTATTCGCCAGGCTAGGTCACTTTTATGTTTTAGAGGATCACTTAAGAGTTTACAAAGAAAGATGTGTATTTCTGCCAGGAAATACTTAGGGCTATCCAAAAGTAGTGAGGGAGGCACTTTTTTCTTATAGAAAGCTTGAAAAAATTTTCTTTTTTTATGAATAGATAGAGCGTCTTTCGCTCTATTTTTCTATGCTATTTGATCACTATTCAGCTAATATAATAATAATAAAATTTCGATAAGATCTATTTCTTTCGCATATGTACTGGTAGCATGAACATGAATGCTCGTGAGTATTTTTTAAATAATGTTTAATAGCAACAAGATAGAGAACTGCGGTTTTCACCATTGAAAAGAGAAGATGAAGACGCGTCGAACCATATATTACTGATTTTTCTAACCTGTTTTTGTAAGGTTTTTAGTTGATCTTTTAAAGAACAAACATATCCCGTGAGTTATTTACAGTGAATTTCCAATAATCAGGTTCACATTCAAACCGCTAATCGAAGATCTACAAACTGCGAAAGACTCAGGTGTAAATTTAATTATTTGGA
>CAJNOQ010004202.1:0-18084 GCA_905250885.1 Didymodactylos carnosus | reverse complement strand
CTTTCGTTTTTTCACCAAAAGCACACTGCGTTGAAGAGACGGAAGTCGACATTTTTTGTAACAATGTAATACCGAACGTAGGTTCATTGTGCTTCTAGATATCGAAGATGATCCCGAAAAGCGTCTGATCAAACAAAACAGAGTATTTTCAAAAGTTGACAACTTAGAGATCAACGGTTCGCTTCGTCATTTGAATGTAGTGTCAGTCGTCGAAGATATCAGTCAACTGATCCGTTTGTCTCACTTAGAACATTTATTTCTACAGGCACAATGCGTTGAACTACTTGGAATGCTGTTAGACTTATCACTAAATGTCTCCAAGTTAGGCCTCACACTCTCGTCTGCCCATCTAGGATTGATCAGTGCTATTCACTCACCAAAACAAAAGATTACAGAGCTTACAATTAGTGATTTATCTAGTTCCAAGACTAAATCCACGAAGTGTATATGGGGAAATGAATATCGAGAGTTCCTCTTAGAGTTTATAAAGTTATTTCCACATGTGATTAAACTTAAAACCAACATTGTTGATGGAAATCAGGATATAGTATTGGTAATTGGCTCTATAGTTAAACAAATTAAAAATATTGACGAAATTGAAATTTATTATCAGCTGCTATATCGAACGACGGATAGAGCTCTGGACAACATGCGTCACGGAGATGAAATACGGAACAAGTGGCTTCAGTTACTGTCAAATATGGGTTATAATGTCAGACTTGAAGAGCAAACAATTTTTGTTACAAAGTTGAGAATGTTGTGCGATAAATGACCAGCCAACTGCTATTTTAATGAAAAACTAATTAAACCGATAGTTAAGTTCTGTGACTACGAACAGTCGCACTTTTACCGCTACTTCGTCAATGTCTTGTGAAGTGTGAAAAATAGAGCCTTGCAAGTTGCAGCTTAACTAAATTGTAATAAAATCAGGAAGTCTCGGCCAGATTGGCCTAGCATTCACTGAAAAGTTTTCTGTTCATTTGCAGCAACTAGTGTGTTACCAATGATTTTTATTCTAAACGGTCACAAAATTAAAATGTTTATTCCAGCATAAGTTAGTTGGCCACTCAGTAAATGTTAAAACAAATATCAGCTTCCGTCTTCGTCATGTTACTGTGAATAGTACTCTGTGTGCTCACGACTAACTTTCGCAAAAGTCAAATAGATAATAAGGGGACGCCTCCTATATCGGGATATATATCCTGCTTAGTAAGTGCATCCGGATCGGGATGTCTCCACACTGACAGAGTTAACACTAACTTTATCCGAATCGTTAAATATTAACAGGATTAGTACAACTGGAGTTCCTGATTCCGAATGCCACGTTCAAAAACTTTTAACATAACGTCTTGGTACTTAGGGCGTGACAAATCCACAGCCTGTGAAAATCAGGCGTTCGAATAAAAATTCTTTGAAAAGTCAAAAAAGGGTCGAAAGACAAAATTTAGTCCAAAATGCTGAGGCATCTTTGAAGATAGAAACATTGCTTTTATGTCTATTTGTTGCTTCATTTGCTTCTTTTTTCTTATTTTGGCACATTAGTCGGTAGCGAAAGACCGATGACTCGTTGTTTTTACAAGCTACTTTTCAGCGCTGTAGCAGCCTCTATCTTTAATTTGGAGCAGTTTGTGATTATATTTTGTCCTAATGGATATTTTGATATGACTCAAATTCTTGTTATAGCCGTCTTTCGCGGTTTGGATTTGGAAAATATTTAATCAGCCTCTCTGCTAAATATTCAGTGTTACAGAAAGTGACTGCTCGGTTATGATGGAAGAAAATGATAAAACAAAGGCTTCGCTCACAAAATCATATCTTTTCCAAAGAGACTAAAGAAAAAACACTCGTACACGAAATAAAATTATAACACTGGTAGTACATCATTTGCAGACTAGTAGTCGCTGATTCAAACAGCCAGCTAGTGTTCTGCAATATGTACATAAGTTGAGTAGTGGAGGTGGTTATATTAGTCGTAAAAAAAATGATAAATCTGAAAGAACTTCAGAATCTACCGCAAGCAAACAATATTTATGGATAGCAAACTGAAAAATGGTCTGTTAACTTCGATATTTATCGTTTATCTAGTGATAACTAATACTTAAGCTTCTATTCTTTATTAAATGTCTTGTGCTATACTTACTTTGTACAATTCCAAAAAGTTGTAATCCTTATCTTTCTTTTTTTAATAAATCGTTCACTTTACATTTCTCACCAGTCGATCATCGCCTGCGGTAACTGAAGGAAGACACAGAGAAGTCTTTTTTTTCCGATTATGAGACGCCCGTTCAACACTCAGTGCTGACTGTAACATTATCTTTACAGGTGTCTCCGTGAATACTAATGTATAGTCTTCACCGGTTCTTTCCATTTAACTTTAACTGTTACGAACATTATTGACTTATGCTATATCGTCATTGCGTTTACGAATGTGTGCACACACACCCTGGTTCGTTAGACTCTTTTTCCTCCATAAAAACTCGAGATACGAATAACTAACTTGTGTGAACATGCAGTCGTTCTTTCTCTATCACAAAAGGGATTTTTTTTCACACACACAAGAATAATAATCACGCTGCGTACTCGTATCGAGTTGAAACAGATTTTGCTCGAGTTATTTTGCAGACAACTGGAAGAATATTTTTTTTGCAGGTAATTATAGTCATACTGTTATGACTAATATAAAATATCTTTGCTCAGGTCCACACCGTTACTCAGATGTGAAATATTTTGTGTAAAACTGGCTCTTACTGACTACTCCGAAAGAACGATCATAAGTTTATTACTTAGGCAGCGGTAACTCTGTGCTTAAGTGACCGATAACTTTCAGTATTAAGATTGTTTCCATGGATGGAGAGAGTGCGAAAATTTTGGACTTTTTCCTTTTTTAACCATGTCGGACTTCCGATTTTTTCACAATTTCTACTAATAAAAACGAAGCGTGCACCAATAAGCATATAACAACGTGTCTCTGTACTGTACTTATTGTTATTTTATTCATAATAGTATGATTGAACACGCGTGTAAAGCTTTTGTTCCTACAGCAACGTGCGTTTTCTGCGATTTATTTTTACACATTCGCAGCTTCTTATGCGTTATTATTCGAAAGTCGCTAAAAGCGTAAAATTTTTCGTAAACAGAATTTCCTGCGCTTTTCTGGAATAACTATGACTGACTGAGCGTAGCCTGCAAAAAACAAATTTTCTTCAACCCGTTTGCAAAATAACTCCAGTCAGATATGTATGTACGGCATGTTATTCATTTGGTGTCAGCTTTCACAATCTGTACATGATAAGCCGCAGACGTTCCTACAGACTAATCTCTTTCATTTTTTAGACAATGGCTTTTACATCAATAAGGGAATCCATTTTTTTAGCCAGAGCACGCAAATTGGCAATTCGGGTATGGAGTGTAATATTCTCTCCAGTGTAACGGAAAACTTTTGACAAAAATCAAATTTAAGAATTTAAAATTATTAAAAACTTTTTTTATCTCAAAAGTTTTCCGTTACGCTGAGAAAAGTGTTACACTCAGTACACCATTTGATACCTGAGGAAGACCTTCGTCACCAAAAATTGTTCTCTATCGTGGTTCGTTAAGCTACAATCTACTCGTCGCTAGTGCAATACTGGGAGTAGAAAAAGTTGATCGCACATCGATTTTATAATGTTGAAAGATAATAGTAGGCTTACTTCAATACTTCAGTAGTGTTGTCAGAGCTTGCAAAGAGCCAATCTACTCTCTAAAAAAAAAAGGTACTCTACCGAACCTAAAAAGGGTTTAAACTTTTGTCACCATCTATATACCTTTTTAAGGTTTCGTAAAAACTATATACCGTTTTACTTAGCTAAATCCGTGACTGGGAAAAGCTTGGGAACACTGAGAAAACACTTTTTTTTTATTTAGGGTGCTGTACGAAACCTTAAAAAGTTGTACGAAACCTTAAAGAGCTGTACGAAACTTTAAAAGGTTTCGTAGTTTTTACGAAACCTTAAAAAGGTATATAGATGGTGACAAAAGTTTAAACCCTTTTTAGGTTCGGTAGAGTACCTTTTTTTTTAGAGAGTATGTCAATAAGGATTATTCCTAAAAATACCTGATCTGGACAAGAGATTTGGAAATTTATATCATGTCTTGGATGTGGAAGGTTACATAAATTGAGTGTGTGTAGTGCATCATTTCAATTAAAATCTATCAATTTAGATAAAGTAAAATTTTCAAAATTTTCGATATTCTCAGAAGTGGTTTCAGTATTAATGAATTAAAATTATATACTTGATCCACTGACAGAGCGAATTATCAGATTGATCAAAAATGATTCATAATTTATAATTTATTTTACGTGTTACAAATAAGGATCTATACTGACCTTGGCTCATCCCCTGTTGCTATTCATATCGTATCACTTTCTTTATTCACGTTCTATCTCTTTCTCCCATGATTCATCTCTTAAACATTCTCTCTCTTTGTTATTTGCACGAAACAGATTTTTGAAATTGCTAAACTTATTTAGATGGGTCTGTTGTATCGTTTTATTTCACTCTTTTTGCTAAGGAACAAGTTGACGTGAGTGCTGGTATTAGAAAAGTGAAAGATGGATCGGAACACACACTACATGTTCATCAGAATATAAAAGTATTACATGGATTTGAATCTGAAAGGATGGTGATTTTAGATGCTCTATCAACAATTTCAGGTTTATTCAATGCAGCTTTTTACGTTTTTTTCTTTCAGAAAAGGAATATAAATCAGAAGTTTACAACCAAAGCATGTCTTAGAACATGTGCATATTGAAACATATGTAGTGCGAATGACTTTCTTCAAGAATATTGCAGAGAACGTCATCGATTCTCAAAATAATTTATTAATAAAAATGATGGAAAACTGAATGACGAATTTTAATTCTTCTACAGATGCTCCTTTCTCGTGACTATATCAAATGAAGTTTCGCATCCATTTTGAAAAAACGATTCATTAAACATCAACAGCTGTTTTATCAATCTGAAATCTTTGTATCCTATGATTTCGAAAATCACTAATATACAAATTTCCTTCACTATCGAAATCTAAACTGACAGGCTCCTTGAATTGATTGGCGTCTGAACCCCAACCTTTGCCGCCAACAACAGTTTCACCTTCTGAAGCATTTGGTTCCCATTTTTGTATACGTTTATTTGTTGCATCAGCTACAAACACATTTCCATACTCGTCTACTTTAACATCCCATGGATCATATAACTGATTCCTAGCATTACCTTGTCCATTGCCACCAGCAACAGTAATACCGTCCTCGGAATCTTTCATCCATAATTGTATACGGTGATTAAATAAATCAGCAATATATAAATTCTTACATTTATCTAAATAAATACCACGTGGCAATGATAATTGATTGGATTTTTTACCGCTTCCATGACCTCCAGCAACAACTGTACTCGTTTCTGCAAATGGAATCCATTTTACAACACGATCATTATAAAAATCTGATATATAAATGGTATTGTTCTCTGATTCATCTACCCATATATATTGACAAGCACCAATTTGATTTAGATTTTTACCTTTACCATTACCACCGGCAACGGTAATACCTTCACGTGCACCTTTTAACCATAATTGTATACGATTATTATCAGTGTCCGCTATATATATATTTTCATCACGATCAACATAGACTGAACGTGGTAACTGTAATTGATTTGAGTTAGAACCTTTACTACCAGTGAGACCAGCAACAGTTGTTGTTACTTTAGTTATTAAATCATATTTTTGTACACGTGAATTATCGCTATCAGCTACATAAATCGCATTTTTATGTTTATCAACAAATATACCAAATGGTGAACCTAAATGTTCTAAATCGGAACCCCAATTACTATCTTTTCCAATTAGCGGAATACCGTTTGATAACCATTTTTTTGGTGAACGGTTGTCCGGTTGTTTATATGGTTGACACTTTGATGCTGTAAATTAAAAAAACAGTTATTTAAGAAAATTAAAAGATAGACAAACATACGGAGTATTTCGTCAATCCAATCACACTGAAGTTTTTCTTGATGCCATACTAAATTTGAAGGACATTGAATAAGGTAGGGAATATCATTTGAACAGGAATAAAACGAATGTTGATCATTGTTATTTGGATAAAAGCCATTATTTGTTGGACATATAAAAACACATGAGCACCATTGATAAATATTGTTTACTAGAAACCATATGGCGAATACGAAAGTTCTCGTCATTATACACCTTTCCGTTTCTTCGTCGTTGTTACATGTATGAAGAAATATACATTTAATAACCGACATATGCACAATTTCTCAACTATGTAAGATAATATGCGTTTTTTTTCTTTCAAGGTCTTGACTTACACCTACGTAATGGTACGAAATGGAAAAAAAACCTATTTGATTTCCATCATTTGTCATTCGTTAATAGTTTAATCATTTTCTTCAAGCAAAAACTGGTCGAGTCAACTTGGAGGATCATATATGAAATGGATATTAACAGTGTAAAAGAATTTTTTATCTTTTACTGAGTTTATCATACAATTGACTGATTTGTATGTGCTCTACCATGGGTATATTTCGTATAGTAGAGCAATATGAGAGAAATGAAGTATGAATGGTGAAAGTGAGGGAGCGAAGGATGACACTATCCATTTTAAAGAGCAGCTCTGGTGACTGTTTGAACCTGATAGTTAATATTTAACATGACTGAAAAAAACATCTTTTTGATCAAGGGACTTCAAGAAAGCTAATTTTTTTTGCTAATTAGGATATAAAATATCCTAACTACTGTACCCCGCAAAGTTCTGACTCGATCTTATTGTTTCTGAGCGATCTGCCAACTTCTTAACATTAGGTGAAAACGTTATTCATAAAGTAACGTTCACCATATGTGAAGAAATTATTTACGTTCAAGCTCTCAGAGAAGGAGTATTTGCAGCTTCAATAAAAATTCTGTCCTAGACCCAGTCATCCTATCAATGAGGTGAAAATAGATTGGCATCCAATTCTACATGCTGCAGATGGGGTTGATCCGATCCTTGCTTTATTTATAATATGAATTTATATATAATAAATAAAAGAACGTTTTCAAATCCTAGTTTTTTCCCGGACACTTATGCAGTAAAATAAGTAGAGCAAGCATTTTGATCAAAATAAGACATAACATAATTTTAAGCAGTCTTTCGCTAAAAAGGTGAAAGCATTTTGCTCCAAATCCTAAAATGCACGTGCACATGCGTAGCGTTTTCTAACAGAATCCTTTTTCTTATTCATGGATGCTCATATTCTTCGAACATTTTCTTCCAGAAAGGCGTAGCAGAGAGTTTGTGTTTGTTCCAAAAATGAATCTAGCATATGCATGTACAGGATCTCACACTCCGATTGTTCTTCATTTATTGCTTTTAGTCGCGAATTAGAAAATCGAAAATTCAAAAAATCTCTGAGAGATAGTCGAAAATACTTCTCTTTTGATAAACAGACATGGGGCTATAGCAGCCGTTAGCTGCATACACTAATTCCACTTTTGGCAATAAACATCTCTAGAAATTTCGACATTGTTATGTTCGAACATAAATTGTTTAGTATTTATCCTTCCAGTTTTAAGTAATATTGCAACTATAGCATATTCAGTCAATTATTTGACTCTTTCCAGTTTTTCTGACTTTGATGACGTCGAACAGAATAAGAAAGAGAGTAATGAAACTGTAAAAAACAAACAATTGTCATGTTCTTTTTTTTTTGATGAAAATTACCGAATGACAACAGTTAAAACGATTACATGAAAACAAATTGCAGAGAGAATGAACTACGCAGATTCATTCACAGGCGAGTCTTTGTGTTATCAGCACGGCCAAATAACTCTGCAACCGGCGTGAAATTCGGTGACGAAATTTTGACATTTTACTGTGTTTATAGTTTTGTAACTATGCTAAAAGATCTTTTTTAGTCTTGTAAATTTTCTCTCTTTTCGTTGCTTTTAAATGTTTTCTTATGCATAGTTTGATAGAGCAAAGTGCTGCCTTTACAATGAGACATCTCAGAATTTTTTCCAATGGTTCTCCGCAAAGATATGAGTGTTGCCGGAAATATCCCTATAATATCACAAGGAAAGTTAAAAACCAAAAATTCCCCTTCTGAGATACCGCTGCAAGTACTCGCGGTAAAATTTTCATCACGATCTTAGGGGATCATATTTTAATCAGATTAAAAATTGGAGTTTTAGAAAACTGCATCCAAAACTTTATAAGATAAATCTGAGCAAAAATACATCGATTCATCTAACCTATTCTATTATGGGTGTTTTTAAAAGACTTTACAATGGAAACGACGTTTTTCCATCTCTATTTTTAAAGAGAAGAAAAAATATGCATCGTTTGAACAAAACTTTGTGAGTGAATGTGCAATTTAAACATCCATCCATTCTGTACGTCCTCCTTATCGATTTTTTCCTTCGTTAATGGTTCGAGTCCCATTTTTTATATTCCACTACATCGTGTTTTACTAGTATTTTTTTTCGATAACATGGTTGTAACTCTTTGCGATTTAGCAGTTACAACTAACTGCTTTTTAACTGCCACTAGTGCATACCTAGTATATGGTAAAAGTCTGAAATAGTTCTATTCCATCTACATGAAAATGAAACGGTCCATGGGCTTGACTCAAACGTTACAAAAATTCCTAGGATTTCTCATAAGACAGTTAAACTTACACCTCCTTCAACCTATGCTCCAGCACTAATTCATTAAAGACCAGCATTATGACACACTCACCGTCTGATGAATGCAGGAGAAAAGTATATCGTCAGATCAATCTTCTCGCATCAGTTTCAAGACTAAAAAATTTCTTTCTCGAGATAATGTCTCTTTGGTATCATTTGCACTGTCGTCACCACATAGAAAAAGAGAGCTAATAGTGTCGCTTTTTCATATTAATACAAACATCTTGGTTTATTTCTTTTAATTTTCTCTTGCCTTTTAAATTTGACTTTATGCAATTAAACGTTTGTGTCGTTTTACTATGGATTTTGGCCTTCAATTATAACAAAAAGAACAGCACAATTATCAGGCACTTAATAAAACATTTCATTCCTTCTTTTGTATTTTTACTATAAGACATTACTACCAAATAGAGATCTTAGTTCACATGTAATACTCCAGAAATTAGGAGGGATGTCATAATCCCAATATGAGCCAGATTATCGCTTTTACAGAATACACCGTAACACACTTTGTTGTAACAGCCATTCGCTAACACGAACGCAGTCTGTTATTCTTCTTTGGTATTCTATTGTCATCACCAATTTCTATAGGGTTGAGGGTCGAAAATATTAGTTTCTCGACTGAGACACTTGATTAAATATGGATTGTATCTCAGTTGAGACGTTACGGCAATCTTGTTGTAAGCGACTTACAAATTTCTTTATTTTTCATTAAAAAATACGAAAAGAAAGATATGAAAAGGCTAGAAGCATAAAATGTGTACAGAAAAGAATAAACATACAGTAAAGCACGGTATACTTTGAATAATCTAAATAATTAATTTCTTATATCACGTTCAGTAATGGTTTTGCTCGGTTGGTTTCGTCCACTGTAAGAAATGATAAGTTTAAGGTGTATTATACTCGAGTTTGCTTTCAGAGAGCCAATAATTTGTGTCACAAGATTATCCGATGGATCATCGAGAGATATTTCAAGGCTAGTTAGAGTTGTATTAACTTTTAAAGCCTTTGCTATTTCAGCTATGCCTGCTACTGATATCATAGTCTTTTCAACACTCAAACATGCTAATGGGGTATTGTTGCTTTTCAAAAACTGAGCCAGATATTGTGCACCTACATCTCCAAGTCTGTTTCTGCTCAAATTAAGATTAATTACATTGGTGTTAGCCTTCAAAATTACTCTTACGCCTTCATCCGTTACGTTATTTCCACTGATATCTAAACTCACTAGATTCCTTATACTATCAGATAAAACATAGACACCATCATCTTCTATATCATTATCAGCAACGTAAAGATGTGTTAATGCCTGATTTGTTTTCAAAGAATTCGAAATGAATTCCACACCATCAACAGACAAATCATTATTTGCCATATCGAGTCCAATTAAAGTAGCGTTTACTGTCAGTGCTTCGCCTATAACTTTCGCTCCTTCATCACCGATCATGTTATCTGACAGATCAAATGATGTTAGCATTTTGTTAACTTTTAGCCCTTGAGCAATAATCATCGTGCTCCCTCCATTCAACTTATTTGAACGTAAATCTAAGCTTTTCATACACTGGTTCGTTTTCAGCAGATTTGCTATGGCATTTACCCCATCCGAGCCCATCGATTCATTTATGCTAATGCCAAATTCTTGGATACTCATGCTTTTTGATACACCACGGATTATATCGTTTACAACCGGATCAGGCATATCACCACTTACGTATACTTTTGTTAATGTCGTGTTTGTGTGAAATGCATCAGCCAATATTCGCGCACACGAATCGGTCACTTCACAATTAAGTAGTGAAAAATCAGTGAGTGTAGACTCACCAAAAGCTTGTGCACACTCGTTTGTGATTGTCGTCGTCAAAATATTTAGACCAGTCAATCGTCCGTTTTCTACAAGTAGTTGTGCAAGTAATCGACCTTCATCAGGTGATACATTATTCAACCAAACACCAAGTTTTGCCGGGGATTTATTCAAAATTTCTTGAACCAGATCCACTGTCACGCCTTTATCCTCGCCTGATAGCTCTACATTATAAGCTAACAGAAGATCTTTCGCTTTAGCTGCACAAATTACTCTCATAAGATCTTTTCGACTTATTCTCAAACATCCAAAACTCAATCGATAGAAGTAAAAATCGGATGTGAGTATCTGACACAACCTTGTTACGGCTCGTGAATCTAGTTCCAAAATATCAGGAAACTGTCCAATCACCTGAACCTTTCCTAATCGTCTATCAAAGTTTATACCGAGTTTTTCCAGCTCATTCATCGTACTATTGATATTCGGGCAATGTTTAATACATACCCATCGAACATGACCACTGTCCCTCACAACTCGATATAAATTTCCTAATGCTGTATCATTCATATAATCTTTCAGATTGGTATTTGCATTGTGACCCACTAATGAGTCAAGAATAGAATCGATTTTGTCCAAATGTTGTTGTTTTAGCGATGGTGAATGGTTTGCAATGTTGTGCATGAGTCTCAAATACTGTGCATGTATTGCGAAAAATTGTTCCGGGTGACGTAAAACATAGCCTGGATGAGGAGACAAATGAACGTTATCATCTGCACATTCACAAATGAAAAACAATCTAAAAGTGTTTTTCC
Organism: Didymodactylos carnosus; assembly: GCA_905250885.1. Lineage (NCBI taxonomy): Eukaryota > Metazoa > Rotifera > Eurotatoria > Philodinida > Philodinidae > Didymodactylos > Didymodactylos carnosus. Next base: position 6,747 of record CAJNOQ010004202.1, on the reverse strand, counting down.
ATATATTCTCAGCATTCCATGAAGAATGCATATCGGGTAATACTATGGCTAATCTCGGTATGTCGTTTTCATGTTGGTACCGTTCATATGCTTGTTTCAACAGATCATGAACATCTACTTTGAGCTCACTAATGGCTGGTTCAAGTAACATTTCGGGAGGTTCAAATTCCCGTATGCGGATGATATAGAATCCTTGTGAGGGATTTGAGATTTCGATAACTTCGAAATAAAAACCAGGTAGTAAGAGAATTTCATCTTCTAATGAGAAGGACGAATATTTTTTTATTGATTTTCCATTTGCTTGTTCAATATTGAATAGTGTGCGACTTCGAGATATTGACTCAAACGTTTGACTGATAGTTGCAGTACACGAACTAAATGCCCACCAGATGTATCGTTTACCAATTTTATAGTCTTTTGTTAGATCCCCTTTCACACCGCGATAAACGTTACCTTTCACCGGTGGTAATTTGGAAAGAGCTGTTAAAAATAGCTTCAAATACGACAACCATGGAATGAGTTTGGTACGATCAACATTTCGTAATGTACGATTTAAAATAACATGTAAACTATGGTCTCGTTGTCGCCATTCAAGAGTATATAAATAAATAGCTGCCGTCTCTTGATCAGTGGTATGTTCCAACGCAATACGAACATAATGTGGTAACATATGAATGACACGTTGTAGTGAACTAACAGCATCAGATAACGGTAACAGAGCATATTTTCGATAGCCCTCAATAGGTGGAAGCGCATGTTTTGGTTCTTCACGTAAATCATCAGGAAACAAACGAGTATTTATTTCTCTGCTGCCATGTGTTAATGATGCACTCACCGCCATCATATATGAAATATTTGTGAATATGATTACTTAAAAGAAATTTAACTGAGAAATAGTGAAGTAAAAATTGGATTAAAATAACAAACAAAACAGAACGTGAAAAGAATGTGCAACGGATGAATTATGATTTGAAAAAATGCATCTGCTTTCATCTCCGTAGCAATAGAGTACGCCTACAGCACTATAGACAATTTTGATAGCTGATGCGCACACCACATTTTCTGTTGAACGTTTATTTTTTGTTCATTTTAACTCGGCGTTACTAAAAATATCTAATTTCATAGCAATGAAACGAGTATGAAAGTAATTTTTTTGCGTGTTTGTGTAACCTTTTGGCTGGAGAACATTTTCTTGCTGAGTTTTTGTATTATACATTATTGGTTGTAGTTTGAGAAGCTAATTACAAATATGGTATTTATTTTCTTTCAAAATATTTTTTAGAAGCAAATTATTCTAATGTTTTCCACAAAATCCTGAAACTATTCTGAAGTTATCTTGTATTCTTCGGAAAGTGAATGAATTTTTTCAACATGCAGTTTCATCATTCAGTTTTATACGTTAAGCCCTTGTGTTGGAAATTAGACGAACAGAACAATAGACAAACAAACGTTCACATTGAATATTGACTCATATGCCTGAAGATGATCTCACTGAGAGATCGAAAGCTCACATCTCTATTATGCTTAACTATTAAGTAATATTATTAATAAAAATGATCTTCATAGCAGTTTTTTACTTCATCTATTCGAAATTGAATTTCACGTCAATTTTTCAATGTCGCTTTTATCATAAATAGATAGTTTTATGCTTGTTTCATTTTTAATGTTATTCATAATGTCGAGTGCACTTTAATAAGAATTGTTTGGTTTTGAAAAATGAGTAAGGTAATGTACTTAGTTGGAGTGGCACTCTTTCACATGGTATTTTTAGAAAAAAATTCCAACTTACAGTAATGCTGTAAAGAAATTGTTTGATAAACCATACTTTTGGTTTTTGATACCTCACCTGACAAAGAATGTAAACTTGAAATTTTGATTAAAGCAGAGATATTGGTATCCGTTTTATTCGGTCAGAATACAAGCGGAAAAATATTCCATTATAGTATTCTAAACTAATTTCTAACTAGTATTCTAAAACTATCGAAAAACACAAAATCGATTTTTGTACGAATAGAGATTCGAACACATGAACTTAGCTTTGAAGTAAACGAAGGGATATTTATCACTGTTTTACCCTATTATCATACGCCCTTTATCAGGAGAGTGTTATTGGGGTTGAATTCTGGTTTCCGTGGTTCTGGTATCGTGTCGGATTTCCTACGAGTCCCGGGACTGGCACCCAGTGGTTATTAGTAGTCTGAAATGGCTTATGGGTAATCGATCATGCTGAGTGTTGTAGCAATATTTGTTTTGAGAAAACTTTTTAAAATCTAGTGAAAAGCGAGTTTTACGAAAATTAGGGTTTTCAAGCTGTTTTCACCTAATATTGAAAAATTCACTATTCACTCAAAAGACATCAGAACGATTTAAAGCTTCAGAATGTATAGTATCTTGGCTATTCTATATCTTATTAATAGGAGATCTTGAAAGAAATTTAACAAAACCCTGAGGTTCTCCGGAAGGGTTTCTGGAAAACCTATTAACTAAAATATCTTTTGTCGATTTTTCAGTCTTATAATCATATTTAGCGAGCAACATTAATCATGTCTTGAGGTTCTGAAATCGTTTTGATGTTTTTTGAGTGAATAGTGAATTTTTTAATATTAGGCGAAAACAGCCTAAACACCCTAATTTTCGTAATTTTTAGTTATGAAAGCATAGATCCATGTCTTCTCTTTGGAATGATGAAAACCGCAGGTCGATGGCTCTTTTCCTTCAAAAGATATAAGAAAAGCATCAGAGCTCCTCGTTCATTGAAATGGATAATAGTTCAAAGTGTTCCCTTCAAAATAGAAAAGAAGTGATAGATTATTGTCTCAGTTTCGAAAGATCCGAGCTTGTTTTCCATAGATCCTTCTAGAAGACTCATGGAGGCTCAATGAAAATTGTTTTTCTGCCATAGTTCGATGTACCGCGAAGCTGACTACAAGTCGGCGAAAACCGTTTCTCAACATCTCTTCGCATTGCGGAGAGGCACTGGGTATCTTATTATTCGAATCAAATAATACAAATATTTTAAGCGATGCTATCTAGAGTTATTTTCATATGTGCGCAAAAAATCAGCAATTTTGGTTTCAGTTTATCGAAATCTTGAAAATTAGAACAGTAACAAGAAAAACCGAGCACATTATAAAGTTTATTCGGTTATAACTGATGATCGGTTATCTGAAACCGATGCATACCTAATCACCACTCATTGAACAGATTATCTCATACAAGAAGAAGCAGTGAGCTCGTATAGCAGTTTTATACTCATTCATTAAGCATTATTTCTTTTTTGAAATAAACAGAAAGGCGTTTACACTTGATGAGGCTTTAAAAACTGAGTTTTTCACCAGTAGATGCTGGCACGTGGTGTCGGTTGTTGGTGCCACGTGTGCCGAGATTTATCAAATGATATGTCATACTTCTGCTTTTATATCATTTATGAACGATTTTTAGCACAATAACCTTGGGGATTATAACGCATCACGAAACGCTCGAATATCTCAGCCGCCTTAGTAGCGGTGGTTGGGAAATATTTTTGCTCTCCTCCGACATATTATAACAAAACTTACGATTATTGAATGTTTTTTATTTACAAGTTTCCTTTCGGTTTTTTCGTCAAACGGTAAAATAAAATTGTAGATCGCCCAAACACAGGCTTTTGATCGACAGTTCAGTAGATAAAGTGCTAGTGAGTTGAAATATCCAGCATTTTATGGCTAAACAATACAAGATTAGTTACTCGATATTTCAAGTATGTATACCATCAATAATTGGTTTACTACTTGTTTATTATTTGGGACAGAAATGGAAACTAATTCCTTTTTCACCAAAATTTTGACTGATGAGGAACAATCCTATAAATTCAGTGCTCGTGTCACTGTTGTTAACCTTTCTAAGTTAACCTCAAACGATTGATCGTTTTACAATTCTTCTCAACAATTTTACCTGTATAAAGTCAAAGATGTTATTCAACTTGTTTCAAACAACTATCTGTGTATATGATGTTGGAAACAATATTTATGTTAGTGACTCTATTGTTAACAGAGAATTTAGGAAGAAAACCTTGTAACAAAACTATTGAAAATATTATTAAAAAATCTGCAATACGGTAAGGAAGTTCTTCAACTGTGTTCACATAATAACACGAGAAAGCGAGAGGGAAACTCTGCTGAGACTATATTCTTTACGATAATATTAACCCATTAAGTACCACGATTCCCATTTGGGGATATTAAATAAATGATTCTATTATTTTCAGATGGGTACATATGTTTAGTTTGCAGCTTTTTGTGAAGAAAACATAAAATTTACCTCGCACAGTAATCGGCACGACTTTCAAATGACAGAAAATCTGGTACTTAATGAGTTATCCCAGAATCAGTCTGAACATGCAAATGTAATCAAACTCGCATATTTGTCTATCGATCAAGACTTATTTCGGCTCCTATTCTTAAGCAGTATTAAAGAGTCAGCATTTCTCTATCTGAAAATCTGAAGTCATTCTTTGATTTTAAACCATAGTCATGATCAGACATGTGCGCCGATAAAAAATTTTCGGCGGCGGCGAATGAAACTTTTACTATGAGCGGCGGCGGCGCGAGGTTATGAAAACTTCCTCCGCCTTCGGCGGCGGATCTCATAATTTAAGTTCTAAAACCAGAACTTTAAAAAAGTTCTCGTTCTCTTTCATTTCTGGCACGTTCTGTATCTGTACGTTGCCGTATACGAAAAGATAGAAACGCGCTGCACGTTAGATGCCTAAGGTAAGAACGTACTAACAAAAATAGTCAAAATTTTCGGGAAAAAATTTTCTCCGCCCTCGGCGGCGACAAAAGTTCAACGACATGGCGGCGGCGGCGGAAGTCAGAACAGTTTTTCTCCGCTGTCAGCGGTGGCGGCGGAAGTCGCAATAATTTTTTTCCGACTTCAGCGGCGGCGGCGCACATCTCTGGCCATGATCGATATTGGTGCTAATATTGGTACATACACTATGTATTCAGCCTCCATTGGCCGTACGACAATCTCAGTCGAATGTTATCAACCAAATATAGAGAGAATTATTCGAACTGTGCAACTGGAAAATGTTGCGAATTATGTGATATTAATTGGAAATGTAATATATATCGAATCTGGTAAATATTTGAAACTAGCAGAAGATAAATTAAATGTTGGTGGGCAAGCATTAATGATAGATCAAACGTTTAATTATGTCTAATGATTTTTTTCGTCAACATCGACTTAATGAAAAATCTTCATTTTTCTTCCAGTTGGTACGATTCGTTTTGATGGGTTACTACCTATTTTTATCGATCGTCAGATTCAAAGTGCAATAATGAAAATCGATATTCAATCGTCTGAAGGTTTCTTATGTGCATCAGGCAGTCAGATATTTGATTCAGCCAACATTGTATTTGTTCAAATGGAATGGGACGATATTAAATGGCAAGCAGATCAAGCCGAGTTTATTATTGATTTTTTTATAAGACGAAATTATGTGACAACAGCCACAGATAATTGTCAAATATTGAATCAAACAAGGAATAATTACACAACATGGGGAACACCACACGATGTCTTTTGGATAAAGTCCAGTCACTTACATCTTTGTAACATCTGATTAAGAGTGATTAATGGCTGTCGGAATTCCATCTGTTAGTTTTTTATCTGTACATAAAAACTTCGATAAAAACTTCAATAAAGCGCAAATGTGTTTAGAATGTCGATAAAACTGACGTCACCGGAATCCTCCACCGGCGGATCACCGCAAATAGAGCTTACACGCATCTTTTCCAGAGTTGTGGGTACGCGCAACGTCTAGTTTCTCATGGTTTTCAGCAGATAGTCGCGTTTCACGTGTTTTCGCCACCGAAAAAATACTACTGGTTGGTGCATCTGACTAACCAGAACAAACTCTAAATAAATAAATTGGTTGTCTTGTTTGTTTAAATGTTAACAATAACAAGTAATAAGCAGCTTTTATACTGAAAGGCAAGTTCATGAGAAAATGCCGCTCCGCGCTGACGCAAATTAGATGAAAAATGGGTGCCAGGTTCAAAATTTCGCGGTGAATCGGCTAGCGGGTAAATAAAATTTAGTCAAAAACCACGTAGATCATGTCGATGCCAGATAAGAAGTTAAAATGAAATTAAAAGGAACCCGCTGTCGAATTCAGAAATTTTGCACCTGGCGCCCACATCTATCCAGGCAGATAAAAAGTATCGACTTTCGGGCGATATAGCTACTTAACTCAATAAAAGTGGTACGGATACCTAGCTACCACAAGCCGATATTGCCAAATAACGTACTTTTATAGCTAGATATTCCCAAAAGCATTTTTTTGCTTGTGCGGTTTGGTTTAGCAAGCACCAAATTTTCTAATGTTATCAGCAATTACATGCCTTGCCAAAACGATGCCTAAGAACCGAAAACATATGAAAACTATGTCAGTAGATAGATGGGAATGCGAGAATCATTTTGCTAAAAAAGAACTTTCGAACAGCTACCATCTTTAGTGAGAAAAGTCGACTCTAAGCCAGAAGTGACATGGTTTAACGGGTGGGCCATAAATAATGTCCCTCTCCGTATTTTGCTTATAACTTGGTTTGGGTTTGTTTCCAAGACTCAATGTTTTTTTTAAAAGATGCGCTGCGCAATTCTCTACAAAATCATAGCTAAATTATAATTTCAGAACTTCAATCAAGAAAATTAAGTCAATTAGACGAAAGTCGAAAAAAATGTCAACTTTCTAAACTCAAAATT
>CAJNOQ010004201.1:0-18087 GCA_905250885.1 Didymodactylos carnosus | reverse complement strand
AAACCCACTACTCCTGAAATTTTTTCCCAAAAAGCTTTTTTTATTTTTTTTTCACAATTTTTTTGGTGCCCCCCCCCCCCCCCCCCCCCTTCGTCCCGTCCTTCAATGTGACCTGTAACTATAGACTATTCTCTCCTAAAATTTGCCTATATCATGTGATAAAGTAATAAAAATTAATTATATCTAATACCCATGGATATAAAGAAGTCATTCATTTGTAATCTTTTTTGTCATTTTCTGTTAGATATAGTGTTAGAAGAAGAAGAAGAAGAAGAAGAAGAAAAAAAAAACAACAAAAATTGAATTGAAGAATATTTGAATTGTGCCATCCTCTACATGTATATGAAAATGAAAAAGTCATCTCATCGGTAACTGAAAGAAATATTGTATATTTATATTCTTGTTTATTTGATTATTATATGTTAATATATAATCAATAGTGACACTTCAATTTTTTTTTTCTTTTTTCTTTTTTTAACTATAAAAACTATTATAGATGGAGAGATTTCGATATTTTAGTAGAAAAGTATACAGTTATTTATTGTAGGTTATCAAGTGCTTTTAAGAAAATAGTAATTAGAAAACTATTTTGAATTATATTTATTATTAATATTATTTTTTTTGTAAATATACACATATGACATTCTTCTCCTTCTTTTTTTTTTTTGTTCACATACGGTAATTTTTATATTCTAATATTTTGAAGTGATAATTTTTGCTTTTTGATATATTATATGAATACAATTCGGACTATGATTGATATAATTTTTTAAGAATTAAAAAGAACTGATTTTATATTCTTAAGTATCAATAATATAATACAATTTTTCTAATAATTAAATAATTTTTAGTTTCAGCCTATTTTTTTTTTTTTATTTAGTGATGGTTAAAAAAACAAAAAAATGTGGGCGTGACTTTTTTTTTCTTTTTTTATGTAGTAAAATGAATGAATATTTTAAAATAAGAAAAAAATTGAAAATCTCAAAGTTAGTGTACTAATGATTGATATTAATTGAAAATTTAGAAAATTAAAATAAAAAAATAAAATTATGATAAGATGAATGTATAGTCTATTTTTTTTCATCAAATAAAAATAAATAAGAGCACATCAAGGATCACGTATAATAGAGATATTTTTCTTTCAATAACTGTGTGTGAACAACACATATATAAATATTTTTAGTGAAAAAGAAAATACGTATAGACATTCGAACGATAACAGCGACTAGTTAAAACAAAAAATCAATTTGACCCACATAAGATAAGAAAAAAAATAGCTAAACAAATTTTGAAAAAATGGTTAATAGATTGATCATATAAATATTAAACAGACAGAAAATTGAATAGAAAGAGGAGGAGGCAGAGGCATCTATCCCCACCTGAATATTTGAGGCATTTTGTACCACCTCGAAGGTTCGATCACTCAGTGTACCATCTAAAAAATTAATTTCTACAGCAAAAAAGCGTACCACCTTACGTTTGTCTGAGGCATTGTACCTCAAACGTCCCATAGGAAGACGCTTTTGGATGGAGGAAGAAGCAAAACTTTGAATGATCCGAGTGTGCACTTTATAATCGGGAAAAACTGTTCATGATGGACAAATAGTAGTCGAAGAAAATAGTAAATCATATGTTATCTTTCACAGAAAACATTAAATTTTGCAATTCATAAAAATTATTATTCAGTTGGTTTTTTTCTATTATAACATCCTAATTTTTCACATAAAACATAAAAAACACTATAGTACATATTGTCTCTCTATCTTACGTCGATCTCTAAATATATGTATATACAATGAAATAAAAAAAAACTACAATATTTAAGCATGCAAATATGTTGTCAACAAGCGAGACGTTTTTTTGCGACTATATACAATATAGTTATCTATTACTATGAGGTAATTTACAAGCGTAGGACTCTCAAATTGATCAATAATCGACAACAAATACTGTAATAATCTTTTTGACTAATTTTTTATTGATGTTATTGGTAGCTATTGTGACAAAATGATATAAATGACATATGAAAAGAAATTTGATATTCTATCTTCGCACAACAATAATTAAAGTTCGAATATTTGATTCTTTGAATTTTATGCTAAAATCTAGCGTAAAAGAGAATATTTCTACTATAGCCAATAGCTTCCGTTTTAAAGCGTGTTAAGAAGACTGGATATTATTTTGAATGGCTGATGCCTGCTACATAACAAACACACTTTCACCCTGTAAGGTCTCGAAAACCATAGAAGAGAATGTTGTTAAACCGTTAGTGGAAATAAATCATTTAATAAGTCTGAAAATAGTATCAACAGATGCATATCTCTCATCGAGCAATATTATATACTGAAAAAATCGTATATAAAACGAGAAGGATATTGTCATTAAAGTAGTCATATTTGTATATGTCATGTCATACACGCACATATATATTGATATAGGCTTTATCTTTAAAAAAAATGAATTTATTATTTTTTATATTATTGCTACATAAAAAAAACACTTATTTTTTTTTCACTCAATGTATGTTTTTGTCCGGTATACGAAAATTATTATTATTATTATTATTTCTTCATCGAGAACCGAAAACCGCACAAACACACACACACACATTTCCACTTTCAAAAACGAAGAAAATGCATAAAAATCGGTCGTATTTCAATCTACTACAACATGTATATGACTTTCTTCCTATTCTTTTCACTTTACAGGCTCAATAAACACACAAACGTAATAGTAAAAACGAGAAAAGTCATGAATATTTGCCCGATAGATGTGCAAATAATTTGATCCAAACTACTTCTGTAATCACAATATTTGGTTTATTGCTAAATTATTTGTATGAAAAAGCAAAAAACCCTTTTTTTTTTCTTCTTTGACTTGTTGCTTGAGCTTGATTTTCGGTATTAAATACAAAAAACCATAAAATTTATCGATTATCAGATAACTTTGCTAAATTTATTAATAAAATTCTGTCTTTCTCTCTATAATAAGTTGTTCACATCTAAGCTTCACATATGAATATCAGTATATTATTCTTTCTGTTTCTTTGTATGTTTTCTCAAGTGGATAATTCAATTAGCTCTATCCCACCCTTAGATCAGCTGCTGTCACATATCAGATATATTATGGATAAAAAGAAAAGAATAATAATAATTACAATACAACCAACAATCGTTTCTCTCTTTTACCAATTGACTGTAGGGTGCGATAGTAAACTCTTTTTTTTTTATAACGATTTTTTCTTCATTCGAACTACTAAAGCTCATTTTAATGAATGCACTTCGAGTGTCTTCTAATTTGTATCCTTGCAATGGCTGCTTTATGCCACCCTTGTAGTTTATTCCCTCAGCACACATACACAAAGAAAAAGAAAACAAATCTTCTGCTTAACGAGAAAAAGAAAAAGAATAAGAAGGAAAAAAAGAGCACAACACATTAACAACATGATAATAAATCGAAGTTAGTTAAGGTCGTCCATTTGTGGTCTCTCTCTCATTCACTCATTTCAACTACAATATGTAACAAATTGTACACTTTATAAAGTTTTATATAATAAAATTTGTTTTTCTTTTTTATTTGTTAACTATTCCTTGTCATTTTTCATATTCATATTCCTATCGTTACGCAATCTATAATTGATTTTTATTTTATTTTTATTCACTTAACGCTATCGTACATGAAAAAGAGACGATGTAGATTTTCTCAGGTGGAGCAAAAAGATCTTTTCTTCATGTGTATTTATAAAAAAGAAAAAAAAACCGTTTCTTGTCTATATTGAGTATATGTGTCTTATCATTGAATGCAAGGATCGCGTCATTTAATACCACTTTCTTCTTATATACGCGCGACATGTATATGAATATAGTACATCAATGAGGTGACCTTCAAAACTAAGACAAAACAGTTATCTTTGGAATGGCAAAGAAATATGTCTTTAACATACTTTCTCAAACACATATTTTACTTCTTCTTCTTTTTTTTTTCTGAATGATACTCTAGAATTATATGTGTACATAAGTTGAAATTTTCTTTTTAAGAGATAGTCTTCCATATATTCTTAAGTCATCTTAGTTATCAGTCTTTGATGTCATAGAACGACCTTCTTATTCATTTCTAATTGTTGACATTTATTTGAATTGAAATTGAAAATAGTTTCTATTAATTTTAAAGTGATATTTTTGATAGCAATTACTCTCTAATATTTTCAACCTTTATTTACAAAATATTATATTTTTCATCTAGGAACTTAAATCGAAGAAGAAGAAGAAAAAAAAAACAAGGACATAAAACAACAGCAACCTTTGAAAACATTTTATTGATATAGAAATGAATTTTTTTTTAATTTAACAAATAATTATTTAAGGTATCCTTAGAAAAAAAGGTGTGAATAGTGATTTAAAAATCGAATATATAAACATACAAAATGTACTTAATGCAGTGTGTATACATACATACATAAAACAAGATCTCCGTGATAGATATATATTTTTCTTCTTATTCTTCTAAGGTAAGTATTCAATACCGGCTATGTTAATAAAATTCATTTTCATTTTTCTTTTCTCTCATTGTCATACAAACTAGTAACGATTACGTAGCAATGTTGTTGGTATACACACATAAAGTTATAATTGTCAATAGTTTAAGGTTATTGTTTAAGATATATTTTCTTTCTCATATATGTGTAAAAATGAAAATAGATCCATAACCATCATATTCAGTGCGATGAATTAATAACAAGGTCATATGAAAACCTTTAGGATATATACGTGTGTGTGTGCTCTTCGATTAAACTACTTAAACACGTATATTCGTTATAAAGTGAATTTATTTCTAAATCAACCGAATAACTTCGTACTAGTTGAATAATTTAGTAGTTAATGTTCAATGAAAAATATAGTTCTAACTATGAAATTTGTAAAATTTTTAGTACAACAATCAACAACACTTATAGAGCCTAATAGTTTTTGTTCATTAAATAACAAATAGAATATTCATCCATCATTTTTTTATGTTCAAGTATGAAAGAATATTTACAAATGATAGATATGAATTAAACAAGTTTGATGCACTATGAATGAAGTATGAATGAAAATTTTGTACAATAAAGATGATGTGATGATGTATAAAATATGATAGTAGTTCATCTAAGTATCGTATCACTAACAGATAAAATTCAACAAAAGTACGACGTTCCACTAGTATTTAGCGAATGTTTTGATATTTATATTTTAAACAATAATACTGATCTTTGCTCTTCGAATTATCCACATCATGAGAAATAAAGCTAAGGCAGATTCGGTCGTATTAAGAAAGATTTTAAAGAGTAATAATATAACCTTTGTATTAAAACTAGCGTTACTAGAGGAAATTACAGGTATGTCTGATGACATATAATGAAAACCACAAAAAAAAAATATCTATCTCTTTTTTTTTTTGTTTGACCTTTTTAGAGCCCTCATTGTTAATACACATGATTGATTGATTGTATGATGATTTACTCAGGGTTAAACAACATCCCGCGCTTATATTCAGAATGCATATGGATAATATGACCTGTCATATCACAATTCAACGATCTCACGATAAAGAAAAATTGAGAAATTATTTATCTGCTTTATCACAAAAATGGGGTTAAATGTGTATGATTCAGATTCATAAAAAATAATTCGTTTATATATCGTTATAGAACTACATGTCAAAAAATAAATATAAATAAATAAGAAAGTTGGCAACAAATGATATTAAAAAGATTAATAAAAATGTGTATGCTTATGCAGTTACTATTTGTTTGACACTATTCACAATGTTGGGACGTCAATCATGTAGATATTATGTCTTTCCTATATAGTAAACAAATTTTCATCGTATTACATTGATGTGGGTATTTTTTATATTACTAGACTACTATTATCATCATAAAAGGCAAAAGAATCGAAAATCAAGATAAAAAAAAAAAATTATTTGTCCTGTCAATATGATGAAGTAAAATGAACTGTCTTGCACTCTTTGTCTATATATTTATTGCTAACCACAAACAAAGCATTTGATTTCATATTACAAACTATGCAGACATATCTTAGCAAAGCTCTTATGCGATGCGCGAAAACAAAAAACTTCAATATGACAACCGATTACTCAGAAGAAACGATTTTGTGAGTGTGTGTAAATTTCTTGCATGTTATTTCGACTTCAAAAGTTATGTGATGTTGCATGATGTTGGTCATAATGAATTGTTAAAAATGATATAATCAAGTATGAAAAGCATGATTTACATGCAAAAAGATTTTTTTTCATGAAATTTTTGGTTGACTCTCTCTAAAAAGGTATTTTCACCTTCACGGTAGTTCAGTATCGCATGAATAATGTGGAATAAGCTGATAACACTCAATCGTGCACATATTTTTTTTATTTGTGCTTAACTAAAGATGTTTCAATGTGATCGCCTTGACTAAAGAAAACATTTTTCAAAAAATATTTATTGCTATTATACTCGCTATCGTCGCACACACACACACACACACACACACACTTCATTCTTTTTTGTACTGACAAGAGCAAAAAAACACCAAATCATAATTCTCCATTGTAAAAAAGGTGTTTATAATTTTATCCCACGTGTTTATGCACAGTGCAAATCACTATTGATTATTAAATTAAGAATAGCAACTTATGTATAGTTATAGTGTTATGTAACGTTCTTCATGAATATTCTATTCTAAAATATTATTTCGCATTCGGTCTCGACGTTTTAATTGAGACTAGTTTCAGGCTTATTTTCGTTAATATACATTTGAAAAAATCATTTATTTCTTCAAATGAATATGCTACTTTAGGCTTCTATGTACAAAGGGGAAAAGTATAATTTTGAATAAAATCAGTTAGCAAAACATTTTAGTCAAAAAAAACGCCATTTTTCATCGCTCAGTCTGGTTTGGCTGCAGGGATGCCGTTTCTAAAGGTTCAAAAAGCGGAAAATCGTTTTGAAAAAGCGAACAACATGTTTTTTTTATTTCAAGTGTATTTTCTTTTTTTTTTTGCTAGTCACACCGATTTGTCTCACACAAAAGAAAAAACATATTCACATAGCAGCACAAAACAAATTAATTTTTTAACAACAATAACACAAAACAACTAAGCATAGATATCTATTGTACGCGTTGTCTTTTGAAATTATACTTTTTCACCGATTATTAAGGTGGCTGCCATCTCTATTCACAGTTAAACAAGACAAGAACTTCTTCGAATGAGTCATTGCGAAGATATTTTCACTAAAAAACGAAGTACAGTACTGTTTAAATACGATTTTTCAAAATTACTGAAAAGCGAACCAAAAGAAGATACTTTGCGAGCAAAAGTCCAAAAAGTGGATCAGTTGGCAACCCTGTTTGGTTACTAAACTGTGAACTAGTGTCAACTTTATACTATCTCGCATTGTTTTAATCATTTCAATTCTTTTCTAAGTCAGAAATCGTAGCCAAATTATATCCAACATATTTTTGAATAACGTTCTGATGCTTTACAATTGAGTTAGTATCATCATCATTATCATTAATGAGCTTCCAGTTATCTAACACAGTTGCCTATGTATATGTTTGCGTGCACCATATTACTTTGTTCCACTATACTATTAATAATATAAATGAAGGTTTTTCCTCTATTACAAATGATCTCTATACATGATATATGTCATCCTTTTTCTCTTGCTCATATGTACATGATTATTAAAGTACAAAAAAAATACAACTCTCGTATAATTGATGATAATTTATTTTCAGATAATAAAAGAATTCCGTTACATCATCATTACTAAGTTCACACGGGTGACAAATATGGCATATTATAGACAAAGTACAATTGTTAAGTAATTAATTAATTATATTTAAATTAATCTCTACTTTTAACTTTTTTATGTTAAAGAACAAAAATAATTACTTACCGATTGATATTAATGTTGTCGCGTCTGCACAAAAGGCCGGCAGTAGGCATACTGCTGCGACAGCCATCAATGCAAAACGCATCTCGTTTTAATTGGCGCCTTTTAACCAGGCATTGTTGAACATCGGCACCACCACTAGCTTGTTGGTTCCTGCTTGTAGACGGCATTCACCAAAACGTGTTTATTTATGCTCACATCTCACCATTGATGGAGAGAGAGCATAGGCATAAAAATATACAAATACACCAGTAGTACAGTACTTTTTCACACAACAAGAGAGGAAAAAACAAAAACGATCCTTTGATATATGTAAGAAAAAGAAGAATATAACTTTTTTTCGTCTTTTTTTACAATATTGTGTAGTACCGGTCTATGTCTATATGTACAAACACAAACAATCAGTTTTCTATTTTTTTTATCGTATATGTGTATTATATTTTTTTTTTCGATATTCTCTCCTTCTTTCAGTATGACCACAAACAAAAAACAACCGCAACATTTTAAACGCAAAAACGCAGCGCGTAATAAAAAGGGTTTTTAGGTATAAAAAAAAGAAAGAGAGAGAGAGAGAGAGAGAGACCGAGAAACACAGAAACACAGAGAGAGAGAGAGAGAGAGAGAGAGTCAGAGAGAGAAAGAAAGAAAGAAACAAGCCACATATATTCTAGATTGGTAAAAAAGAAATGATATGCACATTGATCAGAAAACGTGCCTTTATTGTACTGGCGAGCGTTTAACTTACAAAGACCTCTCATCTTGTACACGCGAAAAAGGAGAAAAATATATTCGTATCCTTTATTCTATGCCGTTTTCTCACCAGGTAATTTCTTGTTCTCTTTATTAAAAGAAACAATAATAGAAACAGCATATTATTATTATTTTTATACATATTATGACGTTAAAGATATCTAGTTTACTTGTATATTGTTTCGGTATATTTTTATTTTACTGACATCATCGATTCTAGGAGCAAATGAAAGTTCTAATAATTAATACCACAGATGAATAGAATAAATATGTTATACAAAACAACTTGTTCGCAGCACACAATTCTGATCCCCCCACTCCTACAACCACCATAACATATTGTCATACTCTAAAATCTTTCAATCTTTTTCTATGAAATCTTGCTGTATATATTCACTACTTTCGAACAAACAAGTTGCGAAAAAAAACTAAAGACACTAAAGATTCAAAACCACTTCAAGTATCGCTGGTTTCTCTATACGAACTACAGAAAATCAAACCGTGATGTCTTTAACCTTCTAATCATACACAGCCTTTTGTTTTCTGTTTCATTTTAAGAAAAAGACGTCAAAATAGATCATTTTTCATACACTACTTAGACATATCTCATAAATTGGACACATTTATTTTCTTCACCAAAACATTTATCATTTTAGAGCTTTCGTAATAAAGATTTCAACTTTTACTTATGTCACTGATGTTCACCTCGTTTTTCTGCTTGCTTAAAATATTCATATTCCATTGGCCAAAAATAATCTTTAAGAAGAACGAGCCTGACTCAGTTTTTTCAACCTACGCTGCGAAAGTTCATATAAAAAATCTTTTCGTTCGAGAAATCTGCTATATTAATTCCAAGATCAACAGGCTCTTCGTTCTCGAGATAAAGGATGAGCAAAATTCGTTGCTATAACTAATGACATAGAAAATAACGGTGTGTTTGCCAAGGATATCTGGCTCACCGACATTTTTGTCTACTTTAAAACTTAACGTCGCCGAGTGCTTACTAAAAATTCAATGGCACCTGTTAAGCAAAGAATTATATGAAAATTTTACGAAATTTAATCGAACATTTATGTTAACAAACTTATTAGGTAGGACGACACAGAAAATAAAGAAAGGGTGTTAGACGAAAACTGGCAGGCTAGAGTCACGTAGAACGAAACTTTCTTTCGGCTACAGGCGTGATCATTATTACTCAATGGCGATTGAATCTAACTACGCTAAACAATGCCGAAAAGTGACGAAGCAGATAAGAATTTTTAAAGGGCAATGGGGTCAAAAGAAAGTTCACAGTGTGGAATATTAAAGTCACGCACGACTCGATTCGATCCAGGGTCAGGAAGGGTTGCGGATCCCTACGAGATTTGAATAGTAATACTTGTATCCAAAGTTTCAACATGTTGGTTATCTTTGACATGTATTTCTCGTAGAAAGAGGCTGCTGTGATATAGGTCTAATTCACACGACATACACCTTACGAGCTGAGCAAGGTAAGCGGTAGGTAAAATAACTTTCACAGCCAAATGCTGAACAAAAGAAAATACTGGAAATATAGAAAAATCTATCGATTAATCTATTGGACTATTGTATATAACAGAATGCAACAATATCCGAAACTTATGGTTCTCCACGGGTAGCATTAACTACAGATCAACTAGTTCTTGTTTCCTTCGTTCCTTTATATAACATATTTATGTCTGAATCTTCCTCAAAAAATTTCTTGTAGAATGCCGAAAGAAAACAGGCAATAGAAAACCTCCTCCTTCAAAGATCGGAATCGTGCAAGCACCGCCTAACAAAAATAATCTGCTGCTGTCACTCTTTTATGTAACAAGGTCAGACTATCATATGAAAATATATATTAATAATTATTATAAAAAAGAAAAACAGCTTGTTTTTAACTGTAAAAAGGAAAAAAAGAAATCTGTATGTTTTTCTCGCGATCTCTAATACTTTTTAATGATATTAGATATAGAAGGAATCAACGTGGATGACGATAATTGATAGATTCTTTAATATTTACAGATGTTGTCATACAATACAAAATGAGAAATATAAAACTAGAAAATATGTACTTAAAAACATTATAAATTAATTGACCGAATTTAATCCATATAAAAAAATTAGCGTTGTATGTTTATGTCTGTCTATCTGGCACGCTTTCGTTCTCTCTATCTCACTATTTAATAGCAGGACTTTTGAAAATATAGAATTTTGGAAAATTTAACAGCTATAATTAATTTAATTAATTGTAAAATATGAATATAAAATATACGTTTCAAATCTACGGATTCATCACTATCGTATGAGCTACAGTAATGATATAAAATTAGTATGATTTCCAGTTGAAAATGTTAATATTTTTCTCATAATATTCATTTAACTGTTTACCGATGTGTTTTGTATAGCCGTTTTGTATCGATTGTGTTTCAGTTAGCTGTTTGTGCTATCATATTGCATATGGAGGCGAATTCCTTATTTAATAAATAAAAGTTGGAGCAAATCTGAATAATTCTATGAACTAATGAACCAAATGCTACTTTTTTATATGCTTTCGGAACGGTATTATCTGATTTTATCATGAGACTGGTAGCTGTCTTTTACGAAAATACACTTGTCGTAAAACCGACATCACTTCTTTTTATTAAGGCGGGTAGAAACGGTTTTATTGTCTTGTTCGGCAGTTTACTTAATACATTTCGAATAAAATTTTCATTTAAATAAAACGGCAAATACAGCAAAACGTTTGTTTTCGGACAAAGATCGATTGAGTAAAGAACAATTATTCTAACGTTGTAAGATAAAATTATTTGTAACGATTGGTTAGGTAAATATACCGAGAAAAGTGTTCGACAAGCAAGTCGTAGAACTACTGAACATGAGATCAATAAAGCGAGGTAATAAAACGACTATTCATTTAACCAACGGTTCACATAATAGCTCATCAAAAGAGAAAAATGGTCAAATAATAAAAATGCCTGATACAACAGATTCATGATATACACTCTAAAAAAATGTCGTAGATTAATAAACTACAATAAAAGAGTTTTTTGGACTAAAAAACTGATAAAAAAACCTAAAAGAGTTTTTTAACGGGTTTTCTAGGCCAAAAAACTAAAAAGCGGTCGTTTCAAAATGTAAAACTCACGGTTTTTGGGAGCGTTTTTTGAGTCTAAAAAGAGTTTTTTCAAAATGATCAAAAAGCTCTGTGGTTTTTTGGTCATTTTGAAAAACCGAGGAAAAAACTAACAGGGCTTTTTAAAGAGGTTTTTAGACTCAAAAAACTCTCCCAAAAGCCGTGAGTTTTTCATTTTGAAATGACCACGGCTTTTTGGCCTAAAAGCCCGTTAAAAAACTCTTTTAGGTTTTTTATCAGTTTTTTAGTCCAAAAAACTCTTTTATTGCAGTTTATTAACGACTTTTTTTTAGAGTGATAGTGCTCGGTTGGCTAAATGAACAGCAATTAAAGTTGCTCTAGTTATTCTGTCAAGGAAGAGCCGGTCCAGAAATAATGGAGCAAATCTTTTTCTGTTTCTGAAGTGCTTAAAGCAATTCTAAGGTTTTGATCTGAACTCATTCGATAGAGGGTTCATTGGTCTACAAAATTGTCGATTTGGTTTTTTAAAAAGACTCTACTTCTCCCCGTGAAATTCTGAACTTTAAGACGTGCTTAATGTTTCAACTGCGACAGCCGAAAAAAGGAAAAAAATGATGAAAACGTAAGAGGAAAAGGCGACTTTTTTCTTTCTTAGAATCGGCGAGCATCGCTCTGCATCGGATGTTGAGTATCTCAAGCTTCGGAAAGCATTTCAAAGGCTCCGGAAAGCTCCCGAAGCCGCCTCTTCCCTCTTGTGAAAACAGCTTTAACAGCCCTACTGCTCGCTCCAACTCCAAATATGTTAAAAAATTCTCCGTAAAATTCTGCATTTTTTATATAGATTTCAAAATTTTAATAAAAACTTTTACAGGAAAAAGTCTGAAGGAAAAAATATACAAAAACATCGAAACATTCGCTTTTCTTCACAAACTATGCCCTTATTCTTCTTTAATATAAAATACATTAAAAGTTTCTGAAATTCTTGTTAAAAGCACTTTGTTCAAACTTTAATTCTGATTTTTCGATGACATAAAAATAAAAACTTCAGGATCACGTCGCATTTAATTTCGAAGCCTGTCCAAAAATACTACCTGAGATTCTTAGCCTTTATCTCCTGTACTACAACATTCGAAATCTTTAAAATGGCATAGAACGACAGAGTACAGAATTCTGTATTTTTTGGTGTTAGATACTTTGCTCATAAGACGGAAATTAATGAGATTAATTTTCAGAAGTTGAAAAAAAAATCTACAGAAAACTGAAGATCGTAGTTGAAACATTGATCACGTCTTAGAGTTCAGGATTTTACGGGGAGAAGAAGTATCTTTTTAAAAAAACTAAATCGACAGTTTTGTAGACGAATGAATTCTCTATCGAATGAGTTCAGATCAAAATCTTAGAACTGCTTTTATTAAGTGCTTTAAAAACAGATAAAGAATTTGCCCCATTATTTATAGGCCACCCGGTACATAGAACAGAAAAGGAGAATAGTTTTTTTTTGTATACATACACTTGAAAAAGAGAAACAGTTCTTTCTTATTTTCGCTTTCTCATTAATACTGTAGTTTATACGATACTGACGATAAATTGGTAGATTCGAAACATTTATTTTATATTTATATTTTATGATTAAATAAACTAATCAACCGTATCTGCTAAATTATAAAAGATTTTCTCTCTCTCTTTCTCATAGAAGCACAAACAGATTTTTAACATCATTATTATAACAGTTACTAATGTTGTACATTAGATAGTAACTGCTTTCTCGAGATACAGTCATTAAAACTTAGCATAAAAATTTGCAACGGCAATTTTTAAGATTCTAACTGTGTGAAGACTCGTTTTCTCCCAAATATAATAAAAGATAATCGGACGTTAGGCATATCAGGAAAAAAAAATGTCCACATTCATAAAAATAGAAATGTTGTATTTCAAAAAGTCTTTCGATAATATTAGGGTGAAATGGAATTATTCTGTAAATTTTGGAGTAATTCAGCAAATTCATCTTTTGATAACTTGCCATCTTGATTTCTATCGGCTAATTTTACCATTGCTTTTGCTTCTTCCAAGGTTAAATTTTCTCCCAACTGTTGCATTGTCTGACATACTTCTTCTGCACTTATGTAATTATCACGATTTTTATCGAATGCTTGAAATGTTTCATCAAGATATGCCGTTTTATCATTTTTTCTTTTTGTTTGTTTTGTTTGATACGATAACATTAATGTCTGAAAATCATCAAATGATATACGACATTCATTTTTTTTACTACTAATTCGTTCAACAATTGTTCTTAATTCATCATCATTTATTGGTATACATAAGCGGTGCCAAGCATTTCGTAACTACAAAATTAAAGCACAGTTGAAGTACAAATGAGTAAGAAATCGAGTGACTAAAAGCATTTGACCTCATCGAAACTAATGAAACCATCATCGTTTGAATCAAATAGACGAAATGTCTCTAATAACTGTGTCATGGCTTTATTAGTCGTGCTAAATACAATGGATTGATTTTATTTGTCTAGTATATAAACTAAAAGAGTAAAAATGGTATATAAAGAAATAAATATCACCCATATACGTATAAATAATTCATTTCTCTTTAGGATGAGAATTTCTATAAACTTCAAACAGTTACTGATCATATTTAGAAATATTCATTGCTCAAATCCTGCGATAGGATGCATTAAAAAATCACATTTAAAAAACGAAAAAATATTTTATAACTTTCACTTGCCTGTCTGTGTTTTTGTTTAATACCATATGAGATCTCAAAAATATTTACTTTTACCGGTATGATATAAATGAATATATATATATTATTATTATTATTATTATTATTAAGACATACTTGAAATAGACGGGGTTAACTTTTTTGTTTCTTTATTTTATATGTTATATACGTCAGTATGAAGAAAATGAATAGATTAAAATTTTGTTCTCGTTTATTTACAGATATTCACTATACAAATTGAGAAGGTTTTATTACGTCAAACAAACACTTTTATTTTAAAGTGGTATAATAGAACACAAATTTTGATGACAAACCAAATAAAAATAAGAAAAAAATGACAAAAGGAAACCATGTGTACCAAGAATTAGAATGAAAATGAAAAAATATACGAGGTATAAAATAATTTCTGATAATTAAACTGTTTTTATTCAGCAACTTAGAGGTAAACTGATCCTTCGTTTTCCGTTCTGAGAAGACTGAGCAGTCAGAGATGATCTTTAGATTTTCGTCAATTCGCTTACTTCAGCCTTAAAATTATATATTCACTATTAATTCTATTAAATTCAACTTTATAGAGACTAAAAGGAAGTGGATAACTAAAACTGAATTAATATCTACATCATCGTGCCTTCGTGCTGTCATTCAACAGTACATCCTCGTGAAATGCGGAGAGTAGTTGACGTAAAGATACCCGCTGGAGGAGAGTGCACGATAAAAAGAATGCGCTCTTGTAGATGGCATATTTTTTTGCGATGAATCGGGTACAAATATTGGACACATTACACAGCATATCCAATGTGCCGCCTACGAGAACCCATTGGATGTGCTCTGTACGTTAGAATCGAGCGGGACAGTCCCGAATCTCTACACTTAGACTACTTTTTATTTCTTCTACTGTTCTGATCCCAGTCAATTAAACTTTTTATTTCGCCTAGAGAAACGATTCGGTTAAAAATTTATTTATTTCTTCTGCAGATTGCCTAAATCTCTTATGTGTTATTCTTTATTGAAAACAAAAAGTTATACATCATTGAATGCACTGTATATGTCAACAAACGTCTGAGTAGTTCAGCCTTTTACTAAAGTTAATTCCGCCTAGTTTTGGTCTACCTGTACTTTTTCTATTTCAAATTATGACTGAAATTCTGCAGAAGAAAGAAAGAAATTTTTAACCAGAATCGTGTCTGTAGGAGAAATAAAAAATTTAATTGATCGGAATCAAAACTGTAGAACAAATTTTCAAATGATATTTTCTTGATTAATATTTTATGAGTTTTCTTTTGAGATGAGTTCTGAAGTTTGTGGGAAAAGTCGTTAGGGCCCCCCTGGGTCAGAAACCTATCTCAGCCCAGGGAGGTCTGATCTGAACCAAACTTTCAGAGAATGTTGACCATATCAACGTGTGGTAATGAAATTTTTTCTGGCGCCAAAAACAAGTATTCGTGAGCGGGTACTACAACAAGGGCCAAAAATAGGCATCTACCACGCACAAGAATTCTCATTCCAGATAAATGATGGAGAGAGCTCGGGCTGTTTTTGTTTTGCAGTAAGCACCTGTGCCTAGAAGTTGACAGAACCCGATTTTTGAATTTCTCATTTGCTGATTTCTGGTGCTTAACAGAACTTTAAAGTCCGAAAAGTCCTTAGAAAGTTTCTTAGAGATCCGCATTTCTATAAAAAATAGAAGCATAATTTAAAAATCGGGCTCTCTCAACTCCTAGCTATAGGTGCTATCTACAAATCAAAAAAAATTCTCTCTGATGTATCGTTATCGAGAATTCCTGTGCGTGGCGAAAGCCCTGAAGCTAAAAAACAGCCTTGAGAAAAACACAAAATAAGTTATGATTCTGTTAAATGCGTTTTACTTAAAAACTGTTTAGGAGCTAAATAATTTGTTGATACTTTGCTATACGTTATCAATCATGGTGGATCTAATGAACATGTGCGGCACGTACGCGCGCTTATGCAATAAAAGTGCAAAAAAGCCTTTTTGTGCAACTGGGGTTCTGAAAAACTCGCTCAAAACCTATGAAAAACCTATCCTATCGACACAAAAATTATGCCATTAGAAAGTAGACACTTTGGGCTATAGAAGTTCTCAAAATCGATATTTTTGATGAAAATCGGCATTTCTGATCCAGGGGGGTCTTAATGCAGTGGTCGAGATCTGAAGGAAGCCAGAAGCAATAACTTAATTTGTTTGATTATTCATATTTTCAGGTGAAAGACGTCTTTGTTCAGCATATTTCAGCGCTTTCACATATATCAGCGGATCAAACGATACTTGAAAGGATTGAGAATATGATTTCAATATCATCCATCATCCTAACCATGATAGTGCTGTGCAAGAAGATTAACAATTGCGTATTGCTATCTTTCGTTTAGTTATTCAATACAGTTCTATGTACAACAAATGGAATGTCAAAAATGATCTAACTGATATTTATAACAAAAGTTACAAGGAGGAGTTGACTGAACAAAAAGCTATTAACCACTTTGATCATAGATATAAACTAGAAACAGCAATTTGGTGGTATACACGAGAGTCATGTCACTATCGTCTTCTTAATAAAGCATTGCGTGTTCAGGATTTTGATATGACTTTTACGTATCTTCATCATGGATATATGGTGTTGATTCTCAACATCGTACTAAGTTTTGAACGTTCGACTATCAATCACATTGACAACGCCACAGCATAGAAAGGTTCAGACGTAGTACATTTGTACAAAGGTGAGATGGATGACAGTTAAGTATAGTCTAGCTCTGACCTAAATACCTCCCTATAATTCGCACCAACAAGGCCCTTTTGTACGAAAGTAGGGTATACCAAAAACATTATGTCATTTAAACCGGTTAGCTGCTAGTCAGAAGAAATATTAATTTCACAAAACATTATGGGCTTACGTAACAGTTGACTTTTACGTGGACAAGCCTGATTTTTTTCGTTCTTTGGAATGATTTTGGTTTTCCTATCAATATTTCGTATAAGAACAAGCGTCATTTCGTTCCACTCCAGAAATATAGCAAAGG
The DNA here is from genome assembly GCA_905250885.1 of Didymodactylos carnosus. NCBI lineage: Eukaryota > Metazoa > Rotifera > Eurotatoria > Philodinida > Philodinidae > Didymodactylos > Didymodactylos carnosus. The sequence continues at coordinate 538 of CAJNOQ010004201.1, read as the reverse complement.
CGTGATGTCATATTTCTATAGATCAAGCATGTATGACCAAATTCGCACTTTTCGTGACAAGCTTCGAAGATGGTCATCTATAGTTTATATGTAGATGATATGACTCAGATGTTTCTAATATATATTTCAGGTGTAGAATTTGAATTCAACAATAGAAACGTATCATCAACGTATATTATAAATAATATTTGGCTCGTTGACTTTCTAACTTAGAATATAGGAATTCTTCAAGATGAACCATGAAAATATTAGCAAGTATAGGAGCACTCAAGTGTAAAACTCATCGCTACACCATTTGTTTACTGGTACAATTGTCCATCAAATCGGTGTGCACCAGATGTAGTCACAACTATGTAAAAAACCGTATGTATAAAAAATCGTCTATCTTCGTCGCAACAAAGTGTACGGTACATTGGCTCATGTATATGACTTTTATAGTGCTTCCTAGTATAACATTTGGTTAAAATATGCGGCCTGGCTCTGTGTCATTATAGATAAAATCGAAGGAAGCACTATAAAAGTCATATACATGAGCCAA
>CAJNOQ010004200.1:0-18087 GCA_905250885.1 Didymodactylos carnosus | reverse complement strand
AATCGACCATGCTCAATCGTGTGGTGATGTTTATTTTTGATTTTAAACCGATCTAAAGTCACTATATCAAGATTTTCTAATTCCAGCATTCTGCCGCTATGTTGCGTATACAGTGGATAGTTTGAAAATCATGTTATGGTGACTTTAGATCGGTTTAAAACTAAAAATAAACATCACCACACGATTGAGCATGGTCGATTACCCCTATCTTGACCCATTTTAGGATAATTCAAGGTCAACTAGTCGAAATCGGGACTATTGGGAAAATGCTTATAGCTCCTGAACGGAACAAGCTAGCGAGCTTAGTCTTGCGTATTTTTGTAGAGGACAGTATGGCAAATCGTACCCACCCAGAAGAATCAAAATTTCTAACTCGCGCGAGGGTGGTTTTCCAGAGACCTTCTAGAAATTCCTCAAAGATCTTGGCAAGCCCGATGATTACGACATGCCTGGATGCCTCCAGATGTCGTCAATTCGACGGAGAAGACCCAAACTCGCTAGCTAGTAACGTTCCTGAGTTATTCAAAAAGCAACCGAGTCCATTCTTTTTTGAAATGGATAGTAGTTGATGTTTTTAATGTATGTTGTCGTATTAAACAAACATTATTATTGTATATACATTCTTTAGTAAATTACATATGTCATTTCATCACAACGAAGATTGCATAGGACACAATGTCATAGCATTTCTTCAATACAATTTCATTCTAAACGATTAATCAAAAATAATTAATAATTCTACATTGTTTATTAACAAAAATTTATCAGAACTTTTTCTTCGATAATACCAAGTAGATATCACAGAAGATATAGAATAGATAAAAATACACTTTACATTGATTTATTTATTCAATGCAAGTCTCAGTCTTGTCAGTTGTTTTAAAATAGACTTGAATACGTTTAGAATTAAAAATTATGATAGTTCTTACAACTTTATGATTCTCATTTGATGCATTACAGGCATGAAACATTTGAAGTTGCCGCATAATTACAAACAAAAAATAAAAGTTACAACGTTTTTTCTTATTCCGAACCCACGAGATCAATTTAGTAAAGTTAAGTTTTGTCTCGAGCACGCCCCCATCACAGTGTGCATCGAGATAGATATTTAGTCAAAAATCGAAAGTACGCCTTTTCTGAATTGAAATAGAAGAAAATATACTTTGAGAAATGAACTAACTATTGCCTTAAGAAGTTTTGTTGCAGTTGTTATGAATCGTAGATAAATGCTTAGCTAAAAATTAGTGTATCAACACAATGATATACGATAAAATAATTTGTTTATTATAGTCAATTAAATTATAAGGTGTTTGTTTATATATATGCTATATCTATGATGAATGTGGTAAAGTATGATTTTATTCCTTTTGGACGTCGGTATGGGATTTCCAAAACCTTCTGGTTTTCTAGGTAAAAATTCGTTTATTTTTTTTGTTCAAGAATATTTTCAATTAGAAATGAAGCGATATTTGGAATCAGTGTGCAATACTGCATCGAATGATCTAGTTCTCAAACATTTTCTAAGATATTTTTTTGATCAAAAAACCTAAAACGTTTTTCAGAAGATTTTTTCTTACGATAATATATTTTAAGATATTGAGAATAATTTTAAGTCGAACAACCAATCATTTCTGATGGTATAAAACTTGATATGTGTGTGCGAAACAGACAGATCAAGGTGCCAAGTTAGACTCGAAAGAAAAAATGATAGATTTGTAAAAATATTAAAAAAAAAACAGGATATTTTTTAGGCTCACTTGACCTAACGGTAATCTACAAGAGAAAATCCCAAAAAATGATCTACTCTTTTAGATAAATGTGCCATTATCATTGAAACTATTGCTACTGTCATTATTTTTGTGCAAAAACAACAACACAAAAAGTGAAAAATTTGTCCGTAACACCAATCTTAATCATCATCAATGAAAAGAATAATAAAAAAACACAAAATGCATTAAATATAAGTTTTCATTGTCACTCACACAATAACCACAGTAATAACTCAATCGACTGATTTATTAAACATAAACATCATTCTTTTACGTTAAATTATAAGTCTTTGTGATTGTTTTTAGATGATCGAATAAAACAAATGAATATTTTTGAAATATATTAGTGATAATCACTTTATTGAGAAAAAAGAGAAAGATAAAATACAATTTTTTGTTAACATATAAAATATACACAATCGTACATTCTAACTTCATTATACATACTCTTACTCTATTTTATGTTAGTTATAAAGCAGAAAAAGTAGAAAATAAAGAATAAAAATAAAAGCACTTTTGGTCAAATACACGCGCAAAAACGACCCGTTATACTTGAAAAAAATTTGATGACTAGGAACAACCACTAACTCAACTCGGTAGCACAAGAGGAATGCAAAGACAAGAAAAAAGAAAAAAAAGAAAAGATAAAAACAAAAAAAAAAAAAGTTTAAGAAGAAAAAAACTAATACTAAAAACAAACAGAACAACACCGGATTCGGTTGTGCTAAAGAAGGTGAGAGACTGTTAGAATAGACATATGAGTAGTAATTCGACTAGATCAATTTTAGATAATTATAGATGAAAAAGAAAATAATAAAATAGAGTAAAACAAGATACACTCACATATATTTAAAAGAGGCACATTATGGTATACAAAGCAAAAAAAAGAAAAAAAAACAAAACAAAAAAAAGGCAATTTTTATTTAGAGAAAACCATTAGATAGAGAAAACCAATACAAATTGATAAATATATGTAAATTTTGTTCTAATCTAACTTTTTTAATCATAATCAGATAACTTTTATACTATGTATTTGTAATGATGATACTAAAGCAAAAAATGTAGAAATGAAATTATTTTCTAATATTCGACTTTCACTAACTTTTTATAGTTCAATAGAAAATTATCATTTCATCATTTTGTCTGAAGTCTTTTTGTCAATTTAAATAATAAAAAAAAACAAAGCTCATTACATAGCACACGCCTTTAGAACAAAATATAAATAAATATAACAATCTGTTACGTATATTGTTATTTAAAGTTAAACAATAAACTTTATAAATGTTGGAAGATATGAGAGATCAAAATGTTTGTGTATGAGTTCATCATATAAAAAAAAAGAAAAATGAGAATTATGTCACTGTTTTAAAATTTAAAAACACGCAAACACACACCGGAGGGATAAAACGAATAAAACAAAACAAACAAACAACCATTCATTCTTTTCCATATTCTCATGTAATTAGTTTGAACACCGAAGGATTACTTGACAAAGACACATAAACAAAAAATAATCACCGTAAAAATATAAAACATAGCATGAAAAAATACACACACACACATCTCTATTATTAAAAATAAAATAAAATATGAATTTGAAGACACAGAGAGAGAAAGAGAGAGACAGAGAGAAAGAAAAATTTAATAAGAAAAAAAAAAGAGAAAAAAGATGTGACAGTAAATATAAAACTGTACTATATACAAGCTCAGAAAATATATCAGTAGACAAAGAAAAACGACAAATTTATCATTGGAGATTATATTAAACCGAAGATGATGGAAAACGTGCTAATGGAGATTCATCTTGATAATTTAAACTATGTTCTAACATCTAAATAAAGACATAAAATGATTCATTTTTCATTTATATTGTCAATGAAAATATTCATTAAAAAGAAATGTATTGAATCAAACTTCTGTAATGGTTATATACATAAACTATTCCAGAATGAACTTCAAATTTTACTGTACGAGAACTCAGACTCTGCATAATTAATTAAAATAAAATTATGCGGAAACACGGTCTCGATGATATTATTGCACATGTATAAAATAGTCACATATTTTTGTTGTTTTTTAACTTACTTTATCAATTTCATTTCCTAATGTTAATTTTTGTTGATCATGTGATTTTGTTAAAAGTTCTAATTCACGTTGTTGTTTATATCCTTGACGTTTTCGTTCTTCTACAAATTTTTTTGTATTATTTGATTTTGATTCTCGTACACGTCGTTCTAATTCGGCTTTACTACGAACACTTTTATCTGCTTCTAATTTTTTTGTATCTTCAAGATTTTGACGTACTTGACTCAATTCTAAATCTTTTTTCTCTCTAGAAATAGAAAAATGAAACAAAATTATTGAAGATTATCCTACTATGATTTCTTTTGATATTAAAATGAGCCCTTTTAAACAAATTTAACTTGAGAAGAAAAATCATAGTAAAAGGTGGTAAATTTTCTTTAAAACATTCGTTAGACACATATTATCTATTCTTGTAACAGAATGTAGAATAATCACCTCAAATGTCTATCGTTAATTTCTTTTAATTGTGTTTTTTGAGTTTCAGTTAATAATTCTTTTAATAGATCACATTGTTCTTTCATATGATGTTTTCTTAATGTTTGTAATTCGTTTAATTGACGTTGAATTGATTGAGTCCATTCTAAGTTTTGTTCATTAATCAATTCCATTAACTAGAAGAAATATAAATGATATTACTAACAAAAAAATTCATATAGAAAAAAAAAGCCCAGATATATTACCTTTGGATCAGTTTTAGGAATCTCGATTGGTAGACCGCCATTCCTAAAATAAAATATGATAGAAAATCATTTTATTCATGTATATGTTAATTGATTGATTGATTAATTATTAGAAAGTTAGTAAATTAGTCGAAGTTAAGAGTTATACACTATGTGTTAGTCTTATTCACATAGGATTAATGTTAGTAAAAGAAAAAATAATTAGCACAAACTATCAACTACCTTGATTCTAAATTAGAGAATTGAAAAAACAAAAAAAACAAAATGATTAGATGACTAAAATGAGAAAAAAGAATGATTTAAGGGTACTTTTAAGCTTATTTTGTATTTTAAGATTTATTTTGTAATTTTTCTCAAGAAAATATTTTTGTTTTTCTTTTGCATAAGCAAACGTTTTTGTTAATTGCCGATGCTGAGCCAAGTTACCATAATAGAAAAGAATATATTGTTCACAAAGAATTTGAACTTTTTTTTTTATAATAATAAACATTTTCTTACATTAAATCTTTTCGTTTTTCCGGTGTTGATTGACTACCCAATAATCCAGTACTTGATTTTGGTGTTAATTGTTGATGTTTTTCACAATCAACTTTTGCTTTTGTCATTATTTTTGATTGTTGTTCACCAAGTATCTGTTGTTCTTTTGAATGTTTTTTTTTCATTAATTGTAATTCTTTTTCTTGTTTTCGTTCTAATTTTTGATAACTTTTTAATTGTCGTAAATAATCAAGTGTAATGATAATATTTGTCTGTTGACCAGATTGAGTCTGTTGACAATCTTTACCAGAAATTTTTAATGGTGACATACCACCATCTGCTGTAGCTGTAGCTATTGAAAAAATAAACAAATAGAATTCATTTTTTTTATTAAAATTTTTACATACCATCAAGATTCTTTTTAAGTAACGATGATGCACTATTTCCACCTGTAGCTGGTTGTAGAGTATTACGATCATCCGTTTTTGGTAATTGTGGTTTATTTAACAAGTCAACAAATTCTCCCATACCATCGGGTATATACGTTTTTAATACAACTTCACAAAATATTGTTGGTAATGATAATGGAAAATTACCTTCTGTACGTAATGAAATATGTCTATAACCCGCTTGTAAACCATCTAAAGGTAATACACGTTGACCAATTAGTTTACCCGTTTCTTCATAAACAGCTATACGTATTAATGCTAAATCAGGTAATACAATCTAAGAAAAACAAAAGGTAAATTAATAATAAACTATAAAAAATATTGGCAAAAATTTTTTTCTATTATACATACTTTTCTAAATACAAATGGTTCTTCATCATATCTTGGATTGAGTCCATTTGATGGAACTGTTTTTGTTCTAAATTCTTTTTTAATTGTATCAGCTGGTAGACCATGCATATCTACTTCAACATAGGTACCAATTTTTTTATCAGATAAAAATTGTCCACTAATAATTCTTATTGAACAATGAGCAGCTATAACACCATCAACTGGACTTTCAGCATTTGGATCAAATGTACGATCAGGACGTATCATAAAATTTGGTTTTAATAAATACCTAAAAGTGTACAATAAAAAATAAAGTTTTCGTAAGAGAATTTTTACAAAGAGCAAAAATGAAATTGAAAAAGCTTGTCAACATTGCTTCTCCAAAGCAAAAATGTGAAAACTTCCTATAGACTATAACATAGAACATGTAACAATATATCATAATAATTTTTAAAACTTGTGTCTAACAACATCAGATCGATAATGCACTGTCTGTTACTAGTCCATTCAATAGCTGTAAACACCAAATGATCAATCGCAATTTCAGTCCGAAAGTTTACAACTACTGAAATGTGTGTGTTTACAGCTACTGACAAAAAATCCTCTGCAAACCACAAAAATTCTCGTACATAAACTTTATACTTCAAACTTCCTTTTCCTTCAGAAAACAGACAAGTTTTAGGAAGTTTTCACAAAAATAAGATGTGATGTTTTTGTCAAATTAAAATGTCTTGATGTTTGTTTACCATCTACTACGTCGTTAGAGTAACATATAGTTCGACTCTCTTATTTCAATGTGTTTTATTTGTATCATAGTGTTCTCAAATGCTAATCATTGCTATCATTCATAGACATTCACAAGTTGTTCATGATAAATTTTATTTTAACTGGTTGTTGATTCACTGCTTGACATAGTTTTAAATAACCGTAGACTTAGTAGAAACTTTTGGTATCACTCTTCTTCTTTTTTTTTCGTCAAGTTCAAGTTCAAATTTATTTTGTCATAGATGTGAAAGACAGTAGAGACAGACAAAAAGTTTAAACAAGTGAAACTTTGACGAAGTCTAACCGAATATAAGAAGTTATAGATCGAAAAGAGACTATTGGACATATAATTTACGATTATGACAACAAACATTAGTGATCGTTTGTTCGTTAACCTAATTTATTATTGCCAATATCCAACGATCAATTGAAATTTTGTACTCTTCAGAAAATATTAATTCCTTGGACAAATCTACTACATAAACAATTTCCTCTCTTTTTATATTCTCTTATTCACGTATTCGAGAATATGATATTTTCATTCAATGTAATGTATATTTCTCATAAATATTCGATTAAAATCAAACAATTCGTGTTCATTGTTCATTCTTAAAAGTTCTTGACTCTGATATTTCTATTAATAAAATGATTAGACTTTAAATTATATGTTATGTTTATTGAATCATGATTGTAAGTCAATTTTTTTTCCTTATTCTTCCGGTATGTCTCCTCTCGAAGGAAAAATATATATATATATTTTGGTCCTTAGATGACATTAGATCAGTCAATTATATTCATAACATTAGTACGTATCTATCGTACGAGAATAAGAAGTGGGGGAGTGTCAGGCAATTCATTCTTCAAAGTACTTTTTATATCATGAAAATATTTTATATTTTATCTGATCTTTATATTTCCGCTTCTTAGTCGACATAAATCCGTTGAATGTGAAATTTTTCGAAATTGAATTTTGTACTTAGATAGCAAATAGCGTGACGTTAATTCTATTATTTAGACATGAACGCTCATCTATTAATAAAAAATTGTTTTTTTGTTTTTTTTCATTACAAATATTTCGATAATTAATGCATTCTATTTTGTTTTTTATCAAAGTTTTTCTCATATTTATCGATGACATACTGACAAAAATGAAACATGACACTAATATAATAGAGTAGAAAATTGAAAACTTAATCATAATATCGATATCGTCTAACAGTTTGTTGAAATTTTATGAAATCAAAATAGAAAAAAAAAGGATGACAATCTGTAATTCATGATGATTTGCTCTGTTGGAAAGCAAAGAAAATGTATTATGAAATACATCATGCAGTTCACAGAGACAATCTAATAGTCAACTTGATAATGCTAAACAAAGAATTTTTTACTAACCAATGTTGATAGCGGAGAGACACTCTATTATTTAGTTTTTTTAACTATTATCTTCATGAGATTAGTTGATTTTTATCTTATATCCATTTTCTGATTCAAATTGTTTAAAAAAAATTATCAGAAAGTCCGCTGATATGATGATTTGACATTCAATTGAGCTAATTGAATGTGACGATATGGAATGATGTATAAGCCGTATGATTAGAAAAACACACTATAGCAGTGCACACGATAAGGAATCGAATAGCTCAGATTTACTTTTTTCGATAATTTAGTTCAACAATAAAATTCATAATTTTAATGTTCGATTTTAATAACTGTTTTGTACTTTTCTTTCTTTCTGTTCTATCGTACTCTCTCTCTCTCTCTTTCTCCCTCATATCACAATTAGACGTTAGACTGTTACGATCTATTTATGATTATCTATATCTAACACTTTCCTTTATAAGCTTTTCCCATTCACTGCAAAAAATACTATTACAGATTCAAATAAAATATAACTTACAGACGATAACACAATGATATCTATTAAAAAATAGACGGTATAAAAACCAAATCTAACATTACAAACATGTAACTATTTTCAATGTGTTATTATGTTGTCTTATTATCAACTGTAAATATTATTGATTCATTAATTTTATATAATATTGATACAATCTTATATTATGATACAACCAACAATTTTGTTTAAATATTTAACAATGATGTCAATAGAATGATTTATTTTTATTAAAAATTTGACTAAAATATTGAAAGAATACATGAACTTACCCGCAATTTCCATTATATTCAAATTTTCCTTGATTTAATTGCATAGCTAAATCGGCTGTTTGAAAATTTAAGGAAACCATTTGACAACCAGCATTCCAAAAAATTTGTGGCATATAGTTTGATGATTCAACTCTTCCACCTCTTGGATAAATTCTTGACATTTGTCGTTTATTATAATTAACAAATTCAATTGGATTTTGTTTTAAATGTGTTAGAGCAATATTTTCCGAAAAAGATGACATATGATAATGAATATTTTTTTGTTCAGCAAGTTCAAAACCACGAAATTTAATTGGTTGAGCATAGTTAACTAGTGATGAGAGATATGGATGAATATTGATTGTAGCTCCCCTATACTGATAATGATTTAATAATGCTTCTTCTTCTTCTTTTGATAAAATAATAGCCTAGAAAATAAAGAATAAAAAAATATTAATAATCAGTCGAAAACAATTGATTGATGATAACAAAAGTTATTATTTATGAGAATTGAACGTGTGTGGTCTTTTTTTTTGTTTTGTTTAATACTTACCTTCTGTTTAGATCCTCCAAATGAAAATGGATTTCGTTTTTCTTCATTTAAATCGACACTTAATTCTGGATGAGCTTCTTCATGTTGTTCACGTAATTTTATCTCATCTACATATAAAAATATATAATTATATAGATAAAGAACTTAAAAAAAAGAATATTATTTACCAAGTAATGCTGGTCCATCTTCTCCTTCTACATTTGCTGCTGAATCACCTTCTGTCTCATTATTAACTTCATTTATTTGACCTTGACGCCATTGTTCCAATTGTTCTAAACAAAAAAAATATAAGATAGTGTTTTATTATTTTATTGAAAAGAACATTTATCATTTCAAACTAATAGACAAAAAAGTTTTATCACTTACTTTTTTCTACATCTGGTTTTAAACGCTTATTTTTAATGAGAATTTTTCGTTTTAACAAATTTGGACTTGGTAATGGAACATTAGGTTGAAGCTAAAATAAATAAAATATACAATAAAAACACAATTAATAACAACAAAAATTCAAACAAAAAAAGAAACTAATTCACTGACACACACAATGTTAATCATTAATAGTTTTCTCAAAAGAAAACAAAAGTTGTAAGTCTTTTCAAATTCACACAAATGTGAGTAAGATCTAAAGCATTCATTACCCGAGACAAAGATGATAGTTAACATCTGAAAGAATATACAGTATAAGCATCGATAAATCAAAAGACATAATTAATGAAACAAATAGGAATAATCTGAATAGATGACTATGAACTCTATTTTTTTTATCTAAAGAAATTAAGCAACTAAAATTACTTTAGATAACTTAATTGAAATCGATTTTTGGGGCTTTTCTACTTAGAATATATAAATAAAAAATTAAGAATATAAATCTATTCTAATATTTTATACTTACTGGATGTGATTCTAATGGTTTTGTTAATAATAGATCACCAAGTATATCTTCACAATATTTGGCTAATTTATATTGTTGGGCTTTTGAACAATGATTTTCAAATGATAGAATAAGAGGATAGTCAGATGTAACAAATGCCGTATCACGAATGGCAACAATAACATCTTTAAATACAATATCAGTACACATTGCCTTTCCATGAGTAATGATCGGTTCTTCAGAATTCAAAGCTTTACCATCCCAACAATCTAATTCGACACATCTAAAAAATTCAATAATAAAGAGAAAAGTATAAAAAATTTATTTCTATTAAGAAATCATAGATATCGTAGTTATAATTAAAAAATAAGTGCAAAAATTCAGAAAGGGGCGAAAGTTCAATAAGATGAAACTCATCATCAGTTTAATAAGATGAACTTTAAACTCATCATTTTTTTTTGCATCAATATTCTCTGAGAAAAAAGTAATTATAATAACAAAAAACTAGTTACCTGCAACCAGCTAACAGTACTTGTCTATACATTTCTACACTTGATTTTCCTCCTAATTGTCTTCCAGATAAATATGTATTATGAGATGAATTAATTAAATAATGACAAAGTGGTTGATCCATATCATGATGTACTTCTAAACGATCTAAAAATACTGGAGCATTTTCATCTGACATTAAATAACGAGCAAAACCATCACAACTCAAATGATCTAAAAATAAAAGTAAAATAGTAACAGATGAAAAAATAAATATATATTTAAAGAATTTTTTTTCCAATTCATACCTCTATCTTTATAATTTGCTCGTTGTTCATATGTATCAATAATTCTAATTGCACTTTTTTCATCATAAAATGGAAATAATATTTCATTTAAACGTGGATCACGTTGAGTCTAAAAAAAAATAAAACAAAATAAACAATTATAATATCAATAACAAAAAGAAAGAATAAAATATTTACCTCATTTAGCCAATTGACAAATGTTGTCACTGTTATATAATCTTTACCATTAGATCTAAAAATGAATATGAATAGACAGAGTTTGACAAAAGAGTTATTCAATCATAATATGTTTAAAATACGTACAAAGTTTTAAATAAATCTGTAACATCATCTCTTGGACATATTTTATGATATAAATCACAAAATTTCTCAAAAGTAAAATCGGCTGGTTCAATATCGTCCATCTAAATAAAAAATAAATAAAATTAGAAAAAAAAATAGCTATTCTAACATAGAAATGACACCTACTTTTCCACTAGGTAATCCAAGTTCTTTTAATATTTGAAATATCATTCTTTCTGTTTTACCAGATGCAAATGTTCGAGTGATACTATAATTAACAAAAAAAAACAACAACAATAAAACATGAGGTTTTGTTAAATTATAATTATCATTTTACCTTCTCACTGGAATTTTCTTAGCTGGATTTAACGAAAAAGATAATTTCATCCAACTAAATTAAACAATCATAATGAAGAAAAAAAAATTTAAACAATAGAAACATCTACTCACTGTTTTCTTAAACTTGTAGTTGGACATATATTATTTGCTTTATGATTATGAGTAATTTTTCGTAGACCTTCAATCCACGCCTAACACAAAAAAACAACAACACATTAACTCATTTTTTTCCCATAGACAATATATTTATGTTTAATGTTTTATTTACTTTGGCTGTTATATTATCTTCTGCTGTTATATTTGTATGATTAATTTGCACTAAATCGTATCCACTACAAATTGTTACAGTTCGTTCGTCAAGATTTCCACGTCCATGTGTTAAAGAATTTAACATTAGATCAGCATTCAACTTTGGATCATTGGGAGCTATAAATGAAGAGAGAAAACAAATAATGTTACTTTTTAGAAATTATACATACAATTCATGTATTTAAATAATTAAATCAAATTCTTAATAAATTCATACCTTTTCCTGGTCTAATATCGCTCACTTGTGATAATTCAATAACTTGTCCCTCTTTTCCATCCGATTGCCAATGAATAAAAAATCCATAACAATCAACACGAAATAGACAATTTTGTTCATATGAACCACTTTCTTCATCCCAACGATCAAAATAATCACCTTTCATTAATCGTTCGGCTACTTCGATTTGCCAATCGAAATTATATACTTTAGCCATATTGATATGTAATTTTACATATCTTTTAATAAAAAAAAAGATAAGCTTGTTAATAAGTGAGCAATCCTGACAATAATAGTTTCGCTTTTAGTACGGATAGAAAACAAAGAAAATGTAATATTAAAACATGAAATAATGTCATTTTTTCATAATTTAATTTAAGAAAAGAATATTGATTTGATTAATCACTGATTAATCGATATAAGTATGTACATGTACCAGTGAGAGCAAAGAAAGATTGTTTTCATTGAATTTGATTGGTCAACGTTATTTACATAGAACACCATCGGAGACTTTCACTGCCTCAGTAAGTAGTCTAATAGCGTTGCACATGAGATATTTTCCTGGTAAAATAGGATTTCTGTCGATACAAAAGCTTTTATACTTCAACTGTGCTTCCTCGAAGATGAAAAGGTGTATGTTATATTAAAGATGGCGCTGTGTATCGGTAATAGAGTATAACACTCTTTTTAGCCTTATAACCTGTTTTCTTGACACATGCAAAAAATTACATAATTTCCAGTACTTGAAATTGTTCTTTCAGATGGAATCTTTATCAGTGGAAGGGTAAAGGCTTTCTATGTAATGTACTGTGAAATACGAACACTCTTTAATAGACTAACACATGCATAATTTAATATTTGTTGTTTATCAACCTTCAACGTGTTTCCGGTAATTATGTTCGTATTTTCATAGACAAACTATACACTGTTTATATAACTCACATTATTCTCGGTTCATGCGAAAATAATTTCGTCTATATCTTCTTTCTTTTTCTTTTCTGTCCCTTCAAACAAACGTTATTTGTACAAGTTGCACATTTCTTCTATGGTATAGCATAAAACGTAGAAAAATAAAACGACGCACAAGAATATCAACAAAATCAGTGGTAAAAAAATAAAACGATAGATTAACGCTAGATGCGTATACAAGGAACAGAATACCTTGAGAATGGATATTGTTTTTCTTCAGTAATTTAATGTATATTCTGCTGTAACACATTGAAACCATAAATGACATGAGTGCACGACATAGCTATTGTATTGTTTAGCGAAAAAAATTTCATAAAATAAATTTGTGTACAAAAAGACGTTCTGAGTGTCGGGTTGAGTTTTATTACTTGATAGGTTAATGGGCTAATAATACAAGCTTTCTCCTGACACTTTATACTCAAAACAGTGAATTATTGTGTTTTTAATACTACAGGTTGCAACTCTTAAAACTTTATCGTGTAAATCTGCTTGTGAAAATGCCGGAAAAACAAAAGTCTTTCACCGAAAAGTGAGCTTTGAAAATCCTAAACGACTGTCTGTTCAAAAATTCAGTGTACTCGGATAGTTTTTGAATAACTCAGCATCAAGTAAAGATAGGTACTTGCGATTTTCACCATTCGATAGCCAAGAATTGAGGCTATCTTTCCATAAGCAAAAACGATTTCGGAAAAAATTACGAAGCCGGTTTTTTAGAGGGTCTTTGAAACACTAGCTTGGATTTTCCGAAATTCAAATAGGAATCTATTGATTTTTTTCATAGATAGATAGTCCAAAGTGTCCTGTACAAAATGGGATCTAAGCATTTCAATATAATGTCAGAAAATACTCTATTTTATCCAGTCGTTCTGATTCTATACTTAAAATCAATAAAAGACATTCTCTTAGTTCCGAAGGTTACTGCAAAACCTTTCTCAAAACCAAAGTATTTTCTGTTGGTTTTTTCAGCATTTATTGAGCTTTATGCTATGCTGCAGATAAAACAGAGTATTTTCGGACATTGTGAAGTGGGTTGGATGGATTTTGACTGAGTTATGAATTTTCTAATTTTTTATGTAAATAGCCCAAAATGGGTTATTTTACCTAGTGCAGGTTTTCACTCAGTCTTTGCATTTTGTTCTGAAAACTAACATTGCCACGAGATTCAGCATAGTCAACAGCCAATGTTTTCATGCATTTTCAAAGGTCCGAAACTGAAGGACCGGTGAGTCTTACTGCTTTGGGAAAAACCTTCAAAGTTCCCGGGCTGAGCAAAATACAACTTTTGCTTAGATCCCATTTTGTACAGGACACTTTGGACTATCTATCTATGAAAAAAATCAATAGATTCCTATTTGAATTTCGGAAAATCCAAGCTAGTGTTTTAAAGACCCTCTAAAAAACCGGCTTCGTAATTTTTTCCGAAATCGTTTTTGCTTATGGAAAGATAGCCTCAATTCTTGGCTATCGAATGGTGAAAATCGCAAGTACCTATCTTTACTTGATGCTGAGTTATTCAAAAACTATCCGAGTCTACTGAATTTTTGGACAGACACTAGTACTTTTTGCTTTTGACGGTTAAATAGCGTGCACTCAGACGAATCCAGCATAACAAGTCGAGTTTCGTTTTTATTTTCATTGACAATACCCTAAAGGATGTCCAGTTTGTGTGGTCAGATCACTGGTCAGGTGCCTGTAAGTAAAAAAGGTCCTTGCTTGTTTTGCTTCTGATCAGTGAAAGAAATCAAGACCGCGAGCTTGTTGGATATATGCAAAATAAGGTGTGCTGCTCGCTAATCGTTTTTGTTTTGACCTTGGTCTGACCAGAACAAGAAAAAAACAGCAGGCAACAGACACCTGTAAGTAAATAAGTCTTTACTCTGTTTTCAAGACCAGACAAACTAGACATTCTCTAGGGTAAGCATTTAGAAATCTCACCAGCCATTTCTTTCTTAAAAAGCTCATAGGACATTATTCGCTTATTTTTCAAATTTCTCTTCGCTGACGCAATATTTCAAGTTAATTTTTTTATCAAATATCAGATTTCGCGAGGTCTAACAATGATCAAAGTTTGGTCTTGATTAGAGTATTATTTATTGAGATATTGAAAAAACAAAATCAAAAATCTCATCGAACATTTTATGGGAACAGCCTCGACTTCCAACAATAGAATAGAATTTTCTGTCCAAAAACCGTACTGTTTCAATTATATTTTCTTATCAACTTTTATCACGCACTGCACTGTACAAAATAAAGTGTACCCGGGGCACACTGAATGTGCACATCACGTTGGACTGTTTTTGCACACTGTAAACGGCTTGTCCAGTGTACAACTAACACACAGGAATTGCACATATAACTTCCATAGACAGAACGAGACAAAAGACCAAAGACTCTTTGGTCTTTTTTCTCGTTCTCTTTGGCAAAGAGAAGAATACTTCTTCCGTTTTTTCCGTAGAGAAATGCAAGATAAAAGTTCAGATTACACAGTGACATTTTGCACATCACTTTGGACTCGAAATGCATACTTGGGAGAATGCACACTAGCGGGCACACTTTATTTTTTACAGTGTGGAAGCTGTATCAATTCTGTTTATTGACAATCATCTCCAGTTTTTTCTTTGGCTCGACATCACCCTTTGAAATCTCATCCGATATAATTCCAAGATGCGTACGTAACAGAGCAAAGATCAACTTTTTTCTAACTGAAATTTATCTCTGTTTGGAATCAAATGATGTGGGGTTGCAGAGAAAGATATGGTCTACAAAATGGAAAAATATGAATATCTCATGAAAGACTAAATATATTGGAAAAAATCCGTTTTTTCATAGTAAATAGAACTAGCTTTTACATGAAATAATTTTGATACGCCGGTTAGCGCGCGTTAGAAAAGGTTTTTTTCAAGAAAATCGCGTTTGAACGGATTAAATTTTCAAATATAACGTGTGTTAACGTTTCTTCGGAGCGGTAACGAGTCACATCCGGTTAAGTATGATTCTAAGCAGTTTAACGAATTTCCACGCATTCAAGTTTTCCAAAAATCGATGACATATGGTAAAAACTCGTTTAAAAATGAAGAATACACGTACATTCCTGAATAAAAGTTTATCTTAGCCGGTTTGAACGGATCAGAATACATTTTAATTCGTTAAAACTCGTTGAACGATGACTCACCAAGTAAGCGTTCTAGTACGTTAGAACGGTAATTTCCAGTCACCATTTTGTTTTGCATGACTAACTCATACACAAATAGACCATGTCCTTCCCTACGAGATATACGATGTATTCACTTAGAAAGTTTTCTAAGTTTTCCTCTTACTATATATATGTGTAAGAGACTAGTCTGCCATAATGGTGCTGATGAACAGTATCTGGTAGACCATAGCTAGGTGAATCTTGGGATCCATCAACAGAACACCGGATTTGAAGGATAAATGCACTATCACGCGTTAAAATTACATTTTTATCCGAAGTATTATTCTAACGAGTGTAAACGCATCCAAGAAGTTAACTTATTTAATTTTTAACGAATTTAAACGATTTACGATTAAGTGGAGGCGTTATCACGCACTACAAATTCTTACTCGTTAGAATCACCAAATATGAAACATTTAACGCGTTAGGGTTATAAAATTTTCGTGATTAATGAGTTTGAACGTTGTTTTCATATTTTTTTATAAAAGCGCATTTGAGTGCATTAGAATTAATTTTCAGTCCCATATAGGTTTGAAAAATTACGCATTTGCACGTATTCAACGGTATTTAGCTAGTGTGCACACATCAAATTTTTCTTTTATTTAACGCCTGTTAACGTGCGTTAGAGTATCAAAATGATTTCATGGGAAGTGGTACATAATGTGGAACGTAATAAAATCAGTAACCGGTATTTATCGATGATCTCCCACAGGGGCTTTCCTCTATTTCTAAATTGTTCTCGGATGATGTTTCGTTGTATATTGAAGCAAGCAATATAGTAAAAGCTGTGAAGATGATGAACGATGCTCTGGACAGGATGAATCATTGGCCACAATCATGAATGTTACCGCTCAATGTAAAAAAGTGTGCCGCGATGTTATTCTCTTGTAATAAAACCCTAATATCGCCTTCTCCTTTAACACTTGATAATGTAGTGTTAGAGTTTGTCGAGAAACACGTTCGTTTGGGGTTGACTCTAACTCCGTCACTAGACTGGTTGCCTCATATTGATGCTTTACGTGCGAAACTACCACTGAGGACTGGTTCTATGAAATACCTACGTAGAGGTGCATCTAGACAAACCCTCGATTCTATTTCCCCTGCTTTTGTTTTGAGCGACTTAAGTTATGGTATTGTTATTTATGATGGGACAACAACAACAAATATTCTTTGTTTTACCCAGTTAGAATTTCAGGCAGGCTTAGCCGTTTTTCGTGCTATTAGAGGCACATCGCAGCGAAAATTTCTGAAGAATTTTTCATGGCTTTTTAGTCAACAGCTACTGTGTGTGCATCGAATGTGTTTATTTCGTAAAATTATACATACTTCTAACTATTTTGTACAGCTGTGTCCAACCCACAGTCAAAGTAGATATCATACGTATATCATAGCTCACTGTCCCTGATGAAGCCCTTGGTTAATCCCTCAAAAAACATGAAACCCCTAGAGAATTCTATGGGATTCCCTGTAAAATCTCTGGTGACACCCTGAAATTCAGGGAGTGGGGAGAAAAAATGAAGGCGCAGGTGATCCACTGGTGACTTTCTAGGGATTTCTTAGGGACAATGTATAGTATATTAACCGATTTGTTTTGCGCCTGTAGAAGTGTATAAAACGTGAAAATTTAAACAGGAACATCTCTTTTTTTCAGATTAACTTCTTTCGTTTTTAGATAAGTGTAGCTGCTTCAGCTTGAAACTCGTCATTTCGACGTGAGTTAACTTTTCAGCCGAGTGACTCGTCCACTGGGCTCAGGTGAGAAAGAATTTTGGAAAGAAAGTGGTAGTTTTTCTTATATAAAATAAATTTTAATTTGATAAAATATCGATGAAAAAAAAAGCTAAATTATAAGCTGGG